>CP139509.1:66743545-66771045 GCA_021014915.2 Artemisia tridentata subsp. tridentata | reverse complement strand
CAGTTCCGTTCATTGATGACCTACTAATGGAGGTTATTCGTGCTGCTGCTCAGCCATCCATTCCAGTTCAGCCTGTACACACCACTTCGGTATCCACCTCACCGTATTTGCACAGATCTACCACAGCACACCGTTCATCACCAGCTCAGTTATACACCTTTACTCAACATGATCTTGATGCTCCACCTGTCAGACGTCGGGCATCATATAGGCGAGTCCGTGGACGCCGTCTTCAGTTATCTTCTGTATTGACTTCATCTCTTAGTAGGACCCGTTATGGTTATATGGGTACTCCTGCTGACTCACCACCTCAGTCACCTGTACCATCTCCAGACTATTCCCCACCTAGTCAGAGACGTAGGAGATCAGTGGAGACCTATTCGGATGAGGACGAGGATCCAGTGGAGGATCCTGAGCAGGTTCAGGATGAGCCTACTCCTACTGTTGCTGCTGAGCATACTCCTATGGGTTTAGAGGATGATAGGGATAGGGATACTCCTATGGATGTAGATCAGGGCATGATGCCGAGGGATGGCAAGGGAATCATGAAGGATGTTCAGGTATTGTTTGAGGTTGGACAGAGTTCGAGAGATGCACAGTTTCAGGGTTTGGATGATAGTCAGTGGTTGGACATTGCTTGTGATGTTAGCACGGGTGTACATGCAGCTAGCCCAGAGTACACACCGTCATCTCCTTCTTTTATACCACCATCTCCGATGCCTACCCCACTCCCATCACCAGTGGCTTCTCCATTAGCAGATCATGAGGAGCTTACTGAGATGGATCAGATCTGGATTCAGTTGACGAACCAGGCGAGCCTACTTGATGTGCATTCTGATCAGCTTGGGAGATTGGAGCAGTCTGAGCGTATACAGACTGTGGAGAGGCGGATTGGGACAATTGATTAGGCAGCTTGTGTTTTATTTGACGAGTTGTATTCTGACCGTAGAGTGATGATTGGGTTGAGAGCTAGATTGGATGCTCTAGAGAGGTTACATGGTAGGGAGCTTAGAGGATTGGATTTTAGGGCCATTGGTTTAGGTAGAGGCCAGAGTAGGATATTGGGTATGATGAGACAAGCCAGAGGCGTTGACCGTATGCAGTGGCAGAGGATCTCGACTGCTGAGCATACCATTGGATCAGTGATGAGGGAGAACCAAGAGCTTAGAGACCGGGTAGCCCAGCTAGAGACCACTATTGGAGGATTGACCCAAGCATTTGAGGAGCTACACATTACTAGGATCGACCACTAGATGTAGTAGCAGTGATGATGTATTCCTAGAGTAGTAGTAGCGATGATGTATTCCTAAGACTATTAGTATTTCGGTAGTATCTTAGAACTAACTATTGACGAGCTTGTAATTTTGTGAACCTTTATCTTTTGATATATATATAACAAGCTTAGTCTTCCTATCCAATTATTCGTTTTCCTCTGTGGTTGACTTTATTCTTGTATTTGTTTTCGCTATCCACATATCGGTATGATTTATTTTCCTATAACCAAAAATCTCATTTATCACCATCTTTTGTGATGCAGATAAATGGCACCAAAACGAAAGTCAACCAGAGTCACACGAGGACAAACTGTTAACACACCTATTCAGACAAGGTCAGTAAGGGGAAGAACTACTGAGCCTATTGCCCCGACCCGAGTCACACGAGGACGACCCGCTAACACACCGGTTCAGACAAGGTCAGTGAGGGGAATAACTGCTGAGGATGTCGCCCCGACCAGAGCCGCACAAGATCAAACAGCTGAGGATGTCGCACCAACCAGGGCCACAGCTACTACCCCAGTGGTGAATCAAGCAACACTGGATCAACTAGTTGCTGATCGTGTGGCAGCCGCTCTCGCAGCTGTGACCAATTCGACCACCAACACCGGAACATCTAGGCCAGTGACCAACAGCCGAGGTTGTACTTACTCTGAGTTCCGAAAAATCATGGTTGGAGGATTTGGAGGAACAGAGGGAGCCGTTGGTTCGACTAGATGGATTGAGAAGCTTGAAACCGTGTTTCATATCAGTGGATGTCATGAGGATGACAGAGTCAAGTTTGCATCATTCACTTTCATGGATTCCGCTTTGACCTGGTGAAACAACTACATGAAGTCTGCTAATATGGATGTTGCTTATGCTATGCTTTGGGAAGATTTTAAGGAACTAGTGATTAGGAAGTATTGCCCACGAAATGAGATTAAGAAGTTAGAAATAGAGTTTTGGAATTTGAAGGTGCAAAACAACAACATCACTGCTTACAACCATAGATTTCAGGAGTTGGCTTTGCTATGTCCAGAAATGGTTCGGACTAAAGCCAGATTGATTGAGAGGTATATCGGTGGTTTACCGAAATCTATAAGAGGTGATGTGATTACCTCGAGGGTTGTAGATCTTCATGAGACCATGGAGACAGCAAACAAGTTAATGGATCAGGAACCGGAGGATATTCCAGAGAAGAGTACTGACCACAAAAGGAAGTGGGAAGATCACTCCAAGGGTAACAACAACAGCTCTCAGAACAAAAGGCAGAATGGAGGCAAGGTTTATGCAGTTGGTTCAGAAGACAAGAAGGGTTATAATAAGAATACGCCTTTTTGTAACCGCTGTAAGTTACATCACAGGGGACAGTGCACTATGAAGTGTAACAATTGCCAGAGGATAGGGCACTTGGCAAAGAACTGTAGGGCAAGACCACTAGCCACCGCACAAGCAGCACCACCCTACAATCGTAAGGCGGATGTCACCTGCTTTGGGTGTGGTGAAAAGGGTCATTATCGAAACGAGTGCAATAAGCCCCGAAATCAAGGAAACGGTGGTAGACCAGGGAACCAAGTGGCAATGATTAACAATGGAAATCAGGGCAATGAAGGAAGAGCTCGTGGAAGAGTTTATGCCGTAGGCAGAAGGGAAGCACAGGACGACCCGAACGTGGTGACGGGTACGTTTCTTTTAAATAATCGTTATGCTTCAGTACTTTTCGATACGGGAGCAGATAGAAGCTTTGTATCAACCTCTTTTAGTCCTTTGCTCGATATAGCCCCGACCACCTTACATAATGCCTTTGACGTAGAATTAGCAAAGGGAAACCTAGAAAGAGTAGGTACCATCATAAGAGGTTGCACTCTAAACTTGTTGAACCGTCCATTCAATATCGACTTAATGCCGGTAGAATTGGGTAGCTTCGACGTCATCATAGGGATGGATTGGCTATCAAAATATCATGCCGTCATCATCTGTGATGAGAAGATCGTCAGAGTACCCTATGGGAATGAAGTTCTGATCATTGAAGGCGACCGCTCTGATCGTGCGCGTTCGTCAAGATTGAGCATCATCTCGTGTACGAAGGTGCAGAAGTACATCGAGAAGGGATGTTATCTCTTTTTAGCTCATGTCACTGAAAAGAAAGAAAAGGAACCTGGAGAGAAAAGGTTGGAAGATGTGCCAATCGTAAGGGATTTTCCAGAAGTCTTTCCAGAAGACTTACCGGGACTTCCACCGGCCAGACAAATCGAATTCCACATCGAATTAGTGCCAGGAGCCGCGCCTGTAGCGCGAGCACCCTATCGTTTAGCACCTACGGAATTACAAGAGTTGTCCGATCAATTAGCTGAATTATCTGGAAAAGGTTTCATTAGACCGAGTTCATCGCCTTGGGCTGTTTTGTTTGTTAAGAAGAAGGATGGATCCTTCAGGATGTGTATTGACTATCGGGAACTGAATAAGCTAACCATTAAGAATAGATACCCACTCCCGAGGATAGACGATTTATTCGATCAGTTGCAAGGATCATCGGTTTATTCTAAGATAGACTTGAGATCGGGTTATCACCAACTTAGGGTCCGGGAAGAGGATATCCCGAAGACCGCATTCCGAACCCGATATGGCCATTACGAATTCCAAGTTATGCCATTCGGCTTGACAAATGCACCAGCAGTATTCATGGATCTCATGAATCGTGTGTGTAAGCCGTATTTGGATAAATTCGTGATAGTGTTCATTGACTATATCCTGATATATTCCAAGAATGAGCAAGAGCATGAGGAACATCTCAAGCTAATTCTGGAACTATTGAAAAAGGAAGAACTATATGCTAAGTTTTCGAAGTGTGAATTTTGGATATCGACCGTTTAGTTTCTTGGTCACGTGATAGATAAGCAAGGGATTCACGTAGATCCTGCTAAGATTGAGGCCATTAAGGATTGGGCAATGCCCACAACGCCGACGGAAATCTGACAATTTTTAGAACTTGCCGGCTATTACAGAAGATTTATAGAAGGTTTCTCTAAGATAGCTAAACCGTTGACAAAATTGACTCAAAAGAATGTGAAATATGACTGGGGAGATAAGGAGGAAGAAGCTTTTCAACTCCTTAAGGAAAGATTGTGTAGTGCGCCTATTTTAGCTTTACCCGAGGGTAGCGAAGATTTTGTTGTGTATTGTGACGCATCACACAAAGGTTTGGGAGCCGTGTTGATGCAAAGAGAGAAGGTAATAGCATACGCTTCTCGACAGCTGAAAACCCATGAAAGAAACTACACAACCCATGACCTAGAATTAGGATCAGTCGTGTTTGCACTGAGGACTTGGAGACACTACCTTTATGGAACTAAGTGCGTAGTGTATACCGATCACAAGAGTCTACAACATATATTGAACCAGAAGGAGCAGAACATGAGACAACGCCGATGGTTGGAGTTGCTTAGTGACTATGATTGTGAGATCCGTTATCACCCAGGCAAGGCAAATGTTGTTGCCGACGCCCTTAGCAGAAAAGAGCGAATCAAACCTCTTAGGGTCAGATCATTAGGGATGACGATCAATTCGCCGCTTCTAGCAAAAATTCTTGAGGCTCAGGATGAAGCACTCAAAGATGAAAACCGACCCAGTGAGAGGATTCACAGAATGCCAGAACTTTAGAACGGGCTAGTAAGAAGATCCGATGGGATTTTGCGTTATGGAGACAGGTATTGGATTCCACTGTGTGGAGGAATTCGTGATTTCATTATGCACGAATCCCATAAGTCCAAGTACTCCATTCACCCAAGATCTGACAAGATGTATTTAGACCTGAAGAAGTTGTATTGGTGGCCAAACATGAAGGCCGACATAGCTGAATACGTCAGCAAGTGCTTAACGTGCTCGAAGGTCAAGGCTAAACACCAGAGACCGTCCGGTCTACTTGTTCAACCTGAGATTCCGGAATGGAAATGGGAACGTATCACTATGGATTTTATAACGAATTTGCCTAAGACATCAAGTGGTTATGACACGATTTGGGTAATCGTGGACCGACTCACTAAATCAGCGCATTTCCTCCCTATAAAGGAGAAAATCAGCATGGATAAACTCGCGCGTTTATATGTTAAGGAAATTGTTGCAATGCATGGTGTGCCTGTTTCTATTATCTCTGATCGAGACAGTCGATTCACGTCTAATTTTTGGAAGTCGCTTTAGGATGCTTTAGGAACCAAACTCGATATGAGTACAGCATATCACCCTCAAACGGATGGTCAAAGTGAAAGGATCATTCAGACATTAGAGGACATGCTAAGAGCCTGTATGATTGATTTCGGGAACGGTTGGGATAGGCATTTGCCTTTTGTCGAATTTTCCTATAACAACAGCTATCACACCAGTATTAAGGCTGCACCGTATGAAGCACTTTATGGACGTAAGTGCAGATCGCCAATTTGTGGGGCAGAAGTTGGAGAAAGCCAGCTTACCAGGCCAGAACTAGTCCATGAGACTACTGAAAAGATTGTACAGATCAAGAGCCGAATGCAGGCGGCTCGTGACCGTCAAAAAAGTTACGCCGACAAGAGGCAGAAACCCCTTGAGTTTCAAATGGGATATAAAGTAATGTTGAAAGTCTCGCCATGGAAAGGCGCGATCAGATTTGGCAAGCGTGGTAAGTTGAACCCTCGCTATATTGGACCTTTCGAAATTCTTGAAAAGATCGGACCGGTAGCCTACTGACTCGAACTGCCATCAGAGCTCAGTGCTGTGCATAACGTTTTTCATGTCAGTAATTTGAAAAAGTGCTTATCGGATGAAAACTCCGTTATTCCTTTGGATGAAATCCAGCTTGATGAGAGGTTAAATTTTATTGAAGAGCCGATTGAAATCATGGACCGGGAAGTGAAACGACTAAAGCATAGTCGTATCCCGATTGTGAAGGTCCGATGGAACTCTCACAGAGGCCCCGAATACACTTGGGAGCGAGAGGACGAAATAAAGCGAAAATACCCTCATCTCTTTTCAAAGCCGACGAGTAACGTAAATTGAAATCCGGGACAGATTTCCCGATTAGATGGGAAGACTGTGACAAATGGTAATATTCACGTTGTTAATTAATATTATATGAGTATTAATTATTTTTAAGCTAAGCATTTCTATGCGCATTTGCAAGTTTCTGAGTATTTTTAAGCATTTTTGAGAGCCGTTTCGCATACTGTAGCTTACAGTCACTGCATAAAAAGTACATTTTTTTCAGTAAAGTTAAATTATCACATTTCTGATAGTTACTGACAAGTATTAAAATTAATTGAGAGCTTTCTCACATTTTTCTGAAAAACAACCGCACGCGCGTACCGACAGCATAGTACATATGGTAAAAGTCAAATAAATATATTTTTGAGTCAGTAATGACATTTTATTATATTTTTGACGAAAACGTGGTTAAAAACTTTATTTTACGTTATCGGGTCCAAAAAGGTCAAACCGGGACTTTACGGTAACTTTTAAGCTCAAACCGACACACTATACACCAAAGCGGGATAAAAACTATTTTTGCCCTCCCCTAAATAACCCCTAGCCGGCCACATAAGCCACACCAAAGCACATGGGACACCTAATCATTCTATCCTTAAATGTAATCTAGTTTTGCTTAATATGGTAAAATGCTTTTTGGATTTTTAAGATCTTATACTTTATTACTACCCAAAATAACTATGACCATCTCTTTTTCTACCTCATTTGTATGCCAAATTCATCACACACAAACATTTACTTACAAAAACTTTCACCACAAAGATCAAGATCATAAGTGTTTACATAAGGTTTTGGGTAATTTGGAGCTTGATTTGGGTAAAATTAGCAAGGTTTTGGGTGTTCTTTGGTCTTCTATCACACGTATAACTTTAAACCATTGTAAGGATTCTTAAAACTTTTCTAAATTTGTTAATATCTTGTGTATTTGGTGTATAGTGATGTTTAAAAGCGTTAAATGTATATGTTTTGATAATATGGTTTAAGCTAGGGTTTGATCTTGTATATTGTAGTGCTCGACTTTTTTGAGGATTATGAGTTAGTTTGTAGATTTCTTGCGTGTGTGGTAAATATTGTTACATATAGTGCTTATTTGATAATACAAACATTAGTTATGGTTTTTACACTAATTTAAGCACTATGATGATTTTTGGAGCTTATATATGAATTGGCTACATATAAAAATATGAGATTATTGGGGTTTTGAAAAACATAAAATTTTGGCTCAAATGGTGAAAAGGTGGAAAAAATAAAGTGAAGTGCTTATTTGGATTAGCTCATTTAATAAGCTATAAGTTACTAAAAATAACTAGTAAAAAGGTGAAAATAAGTTGAGACATATAGTATGGGTCGAATGGACCTAAAAATAGTCAAGTTTGACTTTTTGACTAAGTAGCTTATTTATAAGAGCTTGTATTTGGTAACTAATAATCACTAATAAGTAACAAATAAATACAAATTGGACCAAATTGATTTTTGGGCCAAAAAGCCCATGAGTTTACTGTTGGGCCGAAGCCTATATGTATTTTTGAAAGTTTGACTTTTTGACCAAACGAACCTACTGAGCGAGTAAAATGATTTTTAGTAACGTGACGATATATACGTTATAACTAAAAACGTGTTTTGGGCTAAAAATGGTAAATGGGCTTATTTTGAGAGTTCGGCCCAATTTACAAATAAAAATGATAAATTTGATTTTTGGAATGTTTTCCGACTCGCCGTAGTCATTAATGTTTAACGAAGCTGATTCGCTTGAATCAAGTCGTATTTATTTCCAAGGAGTACAACGGAAGCTGTATTCCCGGGTCGTTATCCCCAACGAAGGCTGAATGGAATTCGTGATCTCGAATCGTGCACGTGTTTGAATGGTGAAATAAAGTGGGATTTTTAGGTTTCTAAACTAAGATATGTGAACATAAAATAAAAACGATTTAAAAGGCGAGAAAAACAATTTAAGAAAAATAAATGTGATTAAAAACGTAATTGGAATAAAAGAACGCGAATTAACGAAAAAACGGGACTGAGAACGAAGCTAAAAACGTCAAAACTATGAAATATAAACTCTACGGGTACAAAAACAATTTTCCTACATTTTAAATGACAAAATAAAATTTTTGGAAAAAGAAAAATATTTTTTTAACTTTTTAATTAATTATTATGAATTTAAAACTAAATTAAACTATTTAAATGATTTAAAAATAGAAAATGAAAACAGAAAAATCTGAGAAAATTCAAGTAATTCAAAAATTAAATTCTTAATCCATGAAAAATAAAATCAGAAACTTATTGAACCCAAATAGCAGATTGGGCCAATAAGCTGTTTTGAATTAAGCCAAAAATAAGCTACTGAGAACCAAAAATTACCAAAAGTTAAGAAACTGATCTAACAACTAATAGAAGCTAAAAACAGCTGAAAAAAGCAGAAATAAGCACAAGGAATAAGCATTTAAGAAGCTGAGCAGATTCAATGAATGGGCAGAAATGGATGAGTAAGAGGCACTTTTGCAGCTGTCCAATAAGCTAGAAATAAGCTGATTTTGGGAATCCAAAAGCAGAAACTACAAGCCCATACTACAAGCTACTCTCATCCTTAACATGCCCAAAATTGATCAACAATTGCTGCTCCAAAATGGACCTAGATCAGATTGGATAGAAAATGAAAACTGAGCATAGACTCAGAACAGGTCTACATGGCTTATTTGCAGACTAAAAATGAGCTATCAAATAAGCTAAACAATGAAATCTAACCCCAGAATCTAGAAACCTACACTACTAACTATTGATAAAAACAAAAATCATACAATGAATCCAGGGGACAAAGCAGTTAGGCAAACAAAAGACATAAGCTAAGGCTAGACAAAGGTAGCTGATGGCTAGTGAACAAAAACTCATAAGCAGATTTTTAAGCTGATTTAAAAGGGGAAATAAGCTAACATACTAAGGGCAATATAGAAAAAGGCAAACAAAGACTAACAAGTTGAATTAATAAGCTAAAAAAAAATTACGCCAAGGTCTGCTGATGCAGGAAATTAAACAAGCTGATAAAAAAAAAACTCAGGATCTAATTGAAACAAAATATATTGCTGAAATTCTACTTAGAACACTTAATAAAAGCAATGAATAAGCAAAATAAGCTGAATTGACTTAAATTGACTAAGGAATAAAAACAAGAAGATTAAATTTTATTAACTGGAATTAAAACTACGATACTAAAATAAGTTATAAATACAAACTAAGCTAAACCATACCTAAATTAAGCTAGTTAAAACCTTGTTCCTACTTTTAAATTAAAACTAAATACTGAAAATAAATTACAATTAAAGAAAATAAATACATACTGAATCTAAAGCTACATAAAAACCTGCTCTAATAATATGAGCTATTCTCCTATTTATACAAGAAAAATAAAAATAATAATTGAACTAGGGTTCTTTCTCTATCATCTGTGCTTCTTTCATGACCCTTGGATTGTTCCTTGCTGCTCCCAACTTTAATTCTTGGTCGTAGATTATTTTTTTGTCCACGGATTGATGAGGTGGAGGGGGGAAAAAGACAACCATGTGAAGGTTCTTTGGACTGAGGTGGAGATGATGGTGACTGAAGCAAGGTTTGGGGAAGAGTGGAGGATTGGCTTATTGGCGGGAGTGGAGAGAACTGGATCATCACTTGGGTTGATGATAAATTAGGGATTTTGACTTATCACCAATTGGGGGTTTTGACCGGAGAAAGGGGATTTTGACCATCCCTTTTATGCTTAGTTTGACCCCGGTATTTTTATTTTAAAAGGTGAAGTGGGCTTGGGATGTTGTAGTGGGCTGAGGGGTTTAATGGGTAGTGGGTTTGGTCCGGTTTAATAGTTAGGATAATAGGGATTAAATCACAAGGACCATAGTTGTAATTCTTGTAACTTCAGGGGTCTAACTTGCCATTCTTCAAAATTAAACCAAGGGACTAGAGTTGCCAAATGAGAGTAATCCAAGGGCTGTTTTGAGATTTTTGTTTGAGCTTGAATTTTATCTGAATAAATAATGTCTTTTCCGGCTTCGGTTTTCGGCTCTTTTCCAAATCATGCTCGGTTTTGTCCATATTTGCCCCGTTTTCAATCATTTTGTACCTGAAACATATAAAACACAATCCAAGGATATTTGTAACATTTTATGGTCCATTTGGGTGTTTTTGGTTATTTTTGTGGGTTTTTCAAGTATAAAATGATGAGTATTTACACACTCATCAAAATCCCCCACACTAAGCGATTGCTAGTCCCTAGCAATCCAATCATATGAAGTAATGAAAGGTCCAAGTATACCCCGTTTTGACTTTTTATTCATTGCAAGAAATTTAAATCAAAAGTAGATAAAATGCTTGATTGTCAAAAATGGTATCATGGAACGGGATTCACACAAAATGGGTGTCTCCAGGGAATTGAAATCGGCATCCTCTTTTTAAACTCCCAACTAAGCTTAAACTCAATGTGCAAATGTTTTTGTAAAATGCTAACACTACTTATACTAATAATCTATGTAAGCCGAAACTTAACTTTTCACTCCCACAATTTATTTAAGTTAGGTGAATGTGCTTGATTTTCAAAATTTTGATCACAAAAAATCGACGTTTTTATAAAACTTTGACTAATACTAGTTGAAAGATAGATTTAAAATTCACAACAAGCAAGTTTCAAAACACATCAAAACTTATTGCATTTTGCAATATCATTCCATTTTATTTTATTTTCATTTTCTCATTTTATTTTCATTTTTTTTTTCATTTTTCATTTTTTTTTTTTTTTTACTTGTGCAACATAAACTAACGGAGTTTCACGGGATCCAAGACCTTAAACCTTCCTGGAATAAAGGATCCAAGGGCCGTTACAACGGAGAGTTCCAAGACCTTAACGCCTTTCAGAATTAAGGGTCCAAGGGCCGGTGTAAGAGGGTAGCCAAGACCTAAACGCCTTCCGAAAATAAGGATCCAAGGGCCGATCTTGAACCTTAGCTTTTTAGCACATTTATTTATTACTTAACTTTTACATTACTATGACATATGCTTGTTCCGAAGTTTAAATAAATCTTTGAACTAGTATTTTTCAAAATCGTATGAAAAAATGATTTTGTATGTTCAAACGTTTGAAAATAAGCACTAATTAAGTCAGATTAGGAGCTACTGGGAGGAAAAGCCATAAATTTCTTATATAAGCTCTAAAGAGAACCAACTACTCTACGCTTAGCATTTTCATTTGCACAAATCATAAAACCTTAGTCTAAACGTTAAGGAAGCAGCTAGATCAACACTCTAGCAGAGTCGGGATTCCCTTTGTTCTAACCTAATCAAGACTAACACACTTTTATTGATGTAGTTTTTTTTTTTTTTTTTTTTTTTTTTTTTACAAAATTTTTAAAATTTTGGTTAAAACGGGGGTACTAGGGACTAGAAGGTACATAAGTGATAAAATTCGCAAGAATTCCCCCCCACACTTAGAATTGAATATTGCCCTCAATATTCAAAGTACCGGCTATTATGCCGAAACTTAAAACGTAAAAAGGTAATACTAATAGCCAAGTGTGGGAAAGAAATCTCCGTTTTTCACAAAAAGGATTAACACGATATCCCTAGATAAACGTTAGCAATAAGATCGGATATTGGGCGGCTGGATTGAAAACAGGCGCGTCAATCATCACGATCTCAGGGAAACCTACAAACAAAGGCAAACACAAAACCACAAAGCAAAGCACAGTAGAGGAATTCCCCCACACTTAGTGTCAGAAAGAAGTCAGAAACATGGGTTGTCACCCATGTGGTGCTAATGTTTTTGTTAACCGAGTCACTAGTTTGACTCGACCCCAAATTCATTTGTTCTTGGGGAAGCATGTGGAAAAGAAGATCTCCATCGGAATTTCATTCAAAATGTTTGGATAAACATTGAAGTACATGAAAGTTCCACTCCGATGAGATACAACCGGCTCAAAAGAATGATAAATTAAGATGCCGGGATCAAAAACTTTGTCCTCATTCCCAAACGAGAGAATGAGAGGACAATCTACCTTATAGGAGAAGAAATGTAGAAAAACTCGAACGACATATGTGAAATAAATATAGTGGCGATCCTCAAAGGGCAACGTCACATATGTCGGAGAAGGAAGAATATCGGGATTAAGAACTGAGGTCATATCATCAAGTTTATGAGTAATAGAGTCCTTGACCTCATCGTTCTCTAACTCTTCATCAAAGAGAGGATTTTTGTTTAAAAAGTACTTGTCATCAAATTCAAAAAGAGAATTCGAATAGACTTTGAGACTTTCATTTGAAACGTCCTCATCAGAAAGTGATTCGTCATCACTAGAGGAAAAATCATCATTTGAATTGAAAAGAGGGTTAGAGAAGATCCCGGAAGTATCCTCAGAAATGTCATGAGGATCATCATCACAATACGACCAATCACACTCATTATAGGATATATCCTCAGACTCACTTGGGATTTGGATAAGGTTCTCAACACTAGACTTTATGAATTCGTCTGATCCCTTTTCAGAAATAGTGTCAAGAAGCTCATCCCCCATAATGAGAGAGTCATCGGAATCCAAAGTACGTGATATGGGTGTGGATGCAGTGGTCTGAAGGGGTTGAATAATAGAATTATTCACAAGAATAATATTCTCCCCTTCCTCATCTTCGTCATCGAGCATGCACGCCTGATCAAACAAGAAACGGTTGTGTGCTGCTCGTTCTATGGCAAGTAAATCTTCCATAGACTCACCATGACGATCATTTGGGTTATGTTTAATAGCCAGATTTGTAAGTTCAATTCGTATCTCTTGAAGTTCTTGGAATATATCTTCAAGAGATAGCTGAGGCTGATTTTGAGTGGTTTGATACTGTGGAGGATAAGAATAATCATAATTGTTACAAGGGTCATGCTCATAGATAAGCGGGTACCTTGTTTGACAATCAGAGCTACAATGCGAACCTCCACAGTACTCACAACAGTAATACTGTTGTGGTGGTGAATAATATGAAGATGTGTCAAATCCAGATGATGTCTGATTGTTATAAGGGTTCTGCTCATAGACAAGCAAGTCTCCCGTTCCACAATCAAATTCCGGATGAGGACAACCTCCACAAAATTCACACAAGTATGTCTCCATCTGGTGTTGTGGGGGTCGGTTGAAAAAGTCGGTTGTTTCATGGTAAGAATAAAGGTTTTGGTCATAGACAAACCCGTTTCCCGATTCCACCATGCTACATTCGGGACAATTTCCACCATTATGAGGACCCCCACACCACTCACAAGAATGATGATAAGATGAAGACATAAAGAAGAGGAATTAAACGGATAGAGGGATAAGAAGGTAAGAATTAAGCGAATAAGAGGAATAAGAATAGTATTTTTGGATTTTTGGAAACATTTTTACAAAGGAAAAAGGAAAATAAATTAGGAAATAAAATCTTTTTGGGTATTTATGAGAAAATATTTACGAGAGAAAACGGTAACTTCTCGGGAGAAGGGTCTTCAAAACACGCAACGATAAACGAGAATTAAAAATTCGCGTCAAGCCTTCCCCGGCAGCGGCGCAATAAATTGATTCGCTGGAATCAAGTCGTATTTATTTCCAAGGAGTACAACGGAAGTTGTATTCCCGGGTCGTTATCCCCAACGAAGGCTGAATGGAATTCGTGATCTCGAATCGTGCACGTGTTTGAATGGTGAAATAAAGTGGGATTTTTGGGTTTCTAAACTAAGATATGTGAACATAAAATAAAAACGATTTAAAAGGCGAGAAAAACAATTTAAGAAAAATAAACGTGATTAAAAACGTAATTGGAATAAAAGAACGCGAATTAACGAAAAAACGGGACTGAGAACGAAGCTAAAAACGTCAAAACTATGAAATATAAACTCTACGGGTACAAAAACAATTTTCCTACATTTTAAATGACAAAAGAAAATTTTTGGAAAAAGAAAAATATTTTTTTTTTAACTTTTTAATTAATTATTATGAATTTAAAACTAAATTAAACTATTTAAATGATTTAAAAATAGAAAATGAAAACAGAAAAATCTGAGAAAATTCAAGTAATTCTAAAATTAAATTCTTAATCCATGAAAAATAAAATCAGAAACTTATTGAACCCAAATAAGCAGATTGGGCCAATAAGCTGTTTTGAATTAAGCCAAAAATAAGCTACTGAGAACCAAAAATTACCAAAAGTTAAGAAACTGATCTAACAACTAATAGAAGCTAAAAACAGCTGAAAAAAAGCAGAAATAAGCACAAGGAATAAGCATTTAAGAAGCTGAGCAGATTCAATGAATGGGCAGAAATGGATGAGTAGGAGGCACTTTTGCAGCTGTCCAATAAGCTAGAAATAAGCTGATTTTGGGAATCCAAAAGCAGAAACTACAAGCCCATACTACAAGCTACTCTCATCCTTAACATGCCCAAAATTGATCAACAATTGCTGCTCCAAAATGGACCTAGATCAGATTGGATAGAAAATGAAAACTGAGCATAGACTCAGAACAGGTCTACATGGCTTATTTGCAGACTAAAAATGAGCTATCAAATAAGCTAAACAATGAAATCTAAGCCCAGAATCTAGAAGCCTACACTACTAACTATTGATAAAAACAAAAATCATACAATGAATCCAGGGGACAAAGCAGTTAGGCAAACAAAAGACATAAGCTAAGGCTAGACAAAGGTAGCTGATGGCTAGTGAACAAAAACTCATAAGCAGATTTTTAAGCTGATTTAAAAGGGGAAATAAGCTAACATACTAAGGGCAATATAGAAAAAGGCAAACAATGACTAACAAGTTGAATTAATAAGCTAAAAAAAAATTACCCCAAGGTCTGCTGATGCAGGAAATTAAACAAGCTGATAAAAAAAAACTCAGGATCTAATTGAAACAAAATATATTGCTGAAATTCTACTTAGAACACTTAATAAAAACAATGAATAAGCAAAATAAGCTGAATTGACTAAAATTGACTAAGGAATAAAAACAAGAGAGATTAAATTTTTTTAACTGGAATTAAAACTACGATACTAAAATAAGTTATAAATACAAACTAAGCTAAACCATACCTAAATTAAGCTAGTTAAAACCTTGTTCCTACTTTTAAATTAAAACTAAATACTGAAAATAAATTACAATTAAAGAAAATAAATACATACCGAATCTAAAGCTACATAAAAACATGCTCTAATAATATGAGCTATTCTCCTATTTATACAAGAAAAATAAAAATAATAATTGAACTAGGGTTCTTTCTCTATCATCTGTGCTTCTTTCATGACCCTTGGATTATTCCTTGCTGCTCCCAACTTTAATTCTTGGTCGTAGATTATTTTTTTGTCCACGGATTGATGAGGTGGAGGGGGGAAAAAGACAACCATGTGAAGGTTCTTTGGACTGAGGTGGAGATGATGGTGACTGAAGCAAGGTTTGGGGAAGAGTGGAGGATTGGCTTATTGGCGGGAGTGGAGAGAACTGGATCATCACTTGGGTTGATGATAAATTAGGGATTTTGACTTATCACCAATTGGGGGTTTTGACCGGAGAAAGGGGATTTTGACCATCCCTTTTATGCTTAGTTTGACCCCGGTATTTTTATTTTAAAAGGTGAAGTGGGCTTGGGATGTTGTAGTGGGCTGAGGGGTTTAATGGGTAGTGGGTTTGGTCCGGTTTAATAGTTAGGATAATAGGGATTAAATCACAAGGACCATAGTTGTAATTCTTGTAACTTCAGGGGTCTAACTTGCCATTCTTCAAAATTAAACCAAGGGACTAGAGTTGCCAAATGAGAGTAATCCAAGGGCTGTTTTGAGATTTTTGTTTGAGCTTGAATTTTATCTGAATAAATAATGTCTTTTCCGGCTTCGGTTTTCGGCTCTTTTCCAAATCATGCTCGGTTTTGTCCATATTTGCCCCGTTTTCAATCATTTTGTACCTGAAACATATAAAACACAATCCAAGGATATTTGTAACATTTTATGGTCCATTTGGGTGTTTTTGGTTATTTTTGTGGGCTTTTCAAGTATAAAATGATGAGTATTTACACACTCATCAGAAGCGAAAAATATAACGATAACTATTTTGGACTTGTTTTGAGACGTTTAGTCTCCGAAAGGGTAAAAAGTGACAATTTTTACTAAATTGATTTTGAGACTTATTTTTGTTGACTTTTTGACAAAATAGTGACTTTACATCAAAACCAAATGTTATTACTTAAAAGTTAAGATAACGAATAATATAACTACGAAAACATTCACGACACTTAATATATTATCATGAAAGTATTTTTGCACTCGAAACTAGTTAGTGAAACGTTTGAGTAAAAGTTGCAACATTTGAGATAAAATGGAAACGTTGTATAAACGAATGGGTCATGCCCAAATTTTCTAAAAATCCAACACTTAGAATATTTTTGTGAAAATACTTAACTTAAGTAAACTTTATGGAATTACTTAACAAAACTTGTTTTCTTATAATAAAAGTTGCAACAAAAATAATAAACGATGTTTCTAAATATAATAATTTTTCACTAACTATATCCTATTAACCATTCTTAAAAACTTAGTACATTTAAATCGCGAATACTAGCACGGATGTTCCGTTACGTATTCCCACCATGCACTTTCACCATGAGCTACCCCCAAGAGTTACAATAATAAATCGTTTCGAAATATATTTTACCACACAGCAAGCAAGAAATACACGAGCACAGGTCAAACGTAAAACTTTTCAAATAAAATAAAGACACATGAGACACGAACGTTTTGCTAAGACTTACCGTACTGATTTAGGTGCTGGTCGGCGCGGTTGCATTATTTGATTTATTTGCTGATTTGCTGTTATTGAAAGGTGAGTTTATAGCCCCATATTTTATACGATTTTTGCTTTATAAGCTTGGGGTGAGAAACATGCAAAACTGTTTTCATGGACCAGAAATGAATTTGCTTTTGAGATCACACTAGTATGAAGGAACCTAAGTTTGCTGAATCCCATTTTGTGCCCACTATCATCTGCCGTTAATTCCTGTTTGGGAAGCCGTTTGTTATAAATAGATCTATTGGGAGTGACGTCCCCGTTCGATTGGCTCGGCATAGCCAAGGCAAACGTATACCAAGTCGGGTTTTTGGCCGAGTGTCTGGGGATTAACACTCGCGGGCACCCTTATTTATTTTGCTAACGCTAGTCATGCTGCATTGTCTTAGCATCGGTAGGATGAGGCTTAGTGTTTGCATAACGGATAGTGTGTATCTGCTGAATTATTTTATGATATTGCTATTGGTCCATATGTGCTATTTATTTAAACCTATGAACTCACCAGCGTTAGCTGACTTTTAGCATGTTTTTCTCCGGAAACCGAGGTGCGTTTAGCCGGGTGCAGTGCATGGCGTCGGTCACAATAAATGATGAAAATATTTTTAATGCGTTTACTCTGACAACTGGACCTTTTTAATTTAAATGGGCTTCATTTTCATCAAAATGAATTTTATGTAATGTTACATGACTTAACTTATGTAATATATTTTAAAACGGATTTTTAATCCGTTCCCTATATCTTGTGTTGTGATTTCAATCCAGTAGCACCCAAACTGTATGCTTCCGCTAATATTATGATTTTGGGGGTGTTACACATGGCTATGAACTATACGACTCCCAACCATACGCCTCTCAACATCTGAGTGATCAAAACACGCAGGAATCTAGTAATAGTTGGTTTAATTTCTTTGGTTTGTAGCAAGTTAGTTATTATTTTCCTATTATTGTTGTTAATGTGTAACATACGTTACGTATCTTGTAAGAAATTCCATTTGTAATGCACGTATGTTTGTCCACAACAACTATGTGGATATGGAAGGAATGACAAGTGGGTGAAAATGATGATCACTTACACTGTTGATTTGATAACACATAGCGTCTTTCAATGAAAATAAATAAAGCATTGATTTGATTACTCACTTACCTTTTAGGAAAACGGAATGAATGCTCACCTACCCGACCAGATTTTATATATATATATATATATATATATATATATATATATATACCAGTTGGTGGTTTCTACGAATGAAATACACTTGTTCCGTTCACGAAATGTCTACATCTAACAACCCTAATTTCGCATTCACTATCAACTACAACGGAAAGTTTATAGTTAACCCATTCACCTATCAAGATGGTTCACGCATCAATATTATTGTGCCACAACTTGATTTTCAGGGTATGCGTACCTATCTCAGCAGAAAATCACCTACACGAGTCCACTGTCTATATTACGCATTGCCACAAAACAATACGTTACAGGGTATGAAAGCAATTAACAACGATTATGATATTGATGTTATGTATGACATCGCAAAAGTTGCTGGGAATATCCAAATTTTCGTTTCGTATCATCCTGTAGATATAAGCATAGTCTTGATTCCAGATGATGGTTCTTTCGAAGAATCTTTTGTTGGTGTAATTTCAGAAGAAACAAAATTAAAACGTGAAGAGCGTGTCCGGTATCTACATCAAATGGTTCAAAGAAGAAACAAGCGTGAAGAGCGTATCTGGTTTAAAGTCGACAGCAAGAAAAAAAGTAAACCTACTAAACCTTATACGCAAACGGTTTACAATTTTCTTGTTCACAATAATGGTCAATTGGTTTGCAATGACGGAAAACCAAAGTATGCAAACGGCTGGAAGATGAACATCAACATTCCAAGAATGAAGTTGGAAGAGCTGAAGCAATATTTGTTTAACATTGTTGATAGGAAGATTCATGCTGTTTATTATGAAGTGCCACACGCTGGATTTTCAATCACCGTAAAACTAAGAAACAACTATGATATGCATGTGATGTTTGATATTTCAGCAGCACAAGGCTAGTTGGAGATTTACATCGACCATGCAGGTGTCGATTTTATTATTGCAAAACATATATGCCCAAATGCTACCTTGGCAGAAATGATGGATCATGTGATAACAGACTACACAAGTGACACCGAGGGTAGAATAAAGAATATGGTACAATCAGATTACACTTTTGAGCAAATGGTTGAATGGGCAGAACAAGACCACTTTGAGCACGAGGAAGCTAAAGCAGATGAACGTAATAAAGCGATTTGGAAGCCTCGTTTCTATTATTAAATTTGTGTCATGTTTGAGTTAAGATATCCTCTTTTGTTCTTGTACTTTATATGATTTTCGTAATATGTTATCCTCTTTTGTTCTTGTACATTACATTTTTTTTGGAGCACCAACATGAATGGTAAACATAAAATATATACACCTTCAAGAATGATCTCAATTAATCATAGCCACACATACTAGTTTCCTCACATCGACATAAATAATACATCCGGGCCATGTTACACCTAATTGTTTGGAAAAACCGTTCCACATTTTTCTCATCCCATTTTGGTGGAAACTGTTTTGTCACAAACTGATGTAGGAGCCAACAAGTGATGACTCCACAATCTAAGGAATTCTGTTGCTGTGGGACTGGAAAACTTGGGTGGTTGTAGAAAAATGCAAAGTTGTAGTGTCTCCGCCCTGTTCGGCTAAAGTGTCCCAACTGTTCTAAACAGGTGTTGAGATGTTCAGTCCATTCAACTACGTAGTTCCTTATAATTCCACAACGATGAGTACTGTGCAGGGAGTCAAGAACCAAGAAAGTGGATTCGATTAGGTTAATGATCACAGTTACCCAGTGATTGCCTCCAACATTCATCGGCATCAACACTACATTGAAAATTTATAAAAAAAAATACACAATTAAATAAGATTATATTGAATCATTTTACGTTGAAAGACATTTACTTACCCATCTGACATCATCCCATGACGGGTACGGAGGCGTGCTGCCATCCAATGTTCCCCTGATCCAAGGAGCTATCGCAAGCATGGGTACATCACCTTTTCCGGTGGGGTAAGTCGAGGTTGTCCATGACTTCGAAACAGTCCATTCCGCATCAGCTGGCCTAATTCTTATTAGGATCTCCACCCAACTATTCATATGCTGATTTACAAGAATATAATGAGTCATTTTACGTTCTTGAAAATAAAATAATCTAAACCTTTAAAAATATAGAACAATAAACTTACATCGTCAGTCGGCCAACCAATTTGACCGGCTGGTCCTGGATCATTACCGTTCCTGTAATGATCCGGAACTAGCTTTTGAAAGAAGTTCAGATCTGCCAACCAACCCCTTGGAAGGCAGTCAAGATATATAATTGTTGGGTTTTCAAGGAACTCATTAAGTGGAACATACGTCCGACGCTCAACCTAAAAACAAAAGATAAAGTGTAACTATGTTAATCAGAAACATAATTACTAATAAATTTAAAACATCTTTTAGTTTTACCTTCTTGGGGTCAACATTATGTACTAATATTGGAGCCGCAAAACCAGAACCAACACAAGTAACATCATCAGCCTCTTCATCCTCATCAACCGCTGCTTCTCCTAAGTTCAACGGTGGAATCTTCGAGGTGTTCTTATTCCGTTTTATTTTACCCGCACGTTTCTTAGGGACGATAGTGGTAGGTCCCTGTTGGGTATACGGATCTTGCTGATATTTAGTCGGTCGACAATCCTTCCTCGGTCGCTCCTTCGCATCCTTAACATCAATATGATTACTAGTACACAATAATAATCGATATTTATTTTAAATTGTTAATATGTTACCTGCTTCTCAAGACCAACGTTAGGGCCGTGAGATGGACCTCCCTTGTAACACCCCCAAATTTGGTTTGTGGCAGCGGAAAAGTAATTTGGGTGTTACGGTGAGGATCGAAGTTTAAATCTCAGAAAACGGCCCGGAAAGGGCGTTTTGAAAGTTATGTCATTCTAAATAATATTTTTGATACAAAGGTAAATCATTTGATTTGAAAATCCCATAAAAAGATGTGATAATTTGGAAAGAATGACATATTTGATTTTACACCATTTAAGTTATCAGAGTAAAAGATGCCCGCTCCGTGTCTTGTCCTGCTCCGTTATTTACCTGAGATAAACATGCTTAAAACGTCAACACAATGGTTGGTGAGTTCGCGGAGTTTATAGAAAATAACTTTCTTCGAAAGGTGTATAGTGATAATAGTTCTTCATGAAATAAATAAAGAATTGTGTTGTATAAAATCCACCAGTGAAT
The DNA here is from genome assembly GCA_021014915.2 of Artemisia tridentata subsp. tridentata. Lineage (NCBI taxonomy): Eukaryota > Viridiplantae > Streptophyta > Magnoliopsida > Asterales > Asteraceae > Artemisia > Artemisia tridentata. Next base: position 66,749,631 of record CP139509.1, on the reverse strand, counting down.
AATGTATAATCTTCAAAATCATAAGTTTCATATTATAAATGAAGTTGAGCTACGTTGTTATATGCTCGAAATGGGATGTTGAATCAGCTTTTAGATGTAAAGGTATACCAAGCATTTTGAATTGTCTTGAGTAGAATTCTCAGTTAAATCACATATGATAACAATTAAAGTTCAAGTACGAGATTCATAATCATATCACGTAAATTAATAATAGTCTAAAGTCTGAGATTTATCAGTGAAAAGTGATGGTCTTCTAATACAGCTGCATCCTATATATATGAAACATTCATATATTCATAAAGTTATATTGCCCTAAGCCTCATGACACGCAAAACGTTAACAATTGGGTGTCCCACCAGGGTTACCTGATGGGTGATTTATTGGCCCTCAAGTTAATAGGTGATTTGCCAATTCCTATTTTTCTCAAATATAGTGTATCACTGCTAAATACGACTAGCCATAAGGCATTCCGTCAAAGTATTTAGGGGATAGGTCGTCAGCCTTTAACAGGTTTCGAAGCTGTTCACTATATTCGCGCTCACCGCAGTGATTAATGGCTCATGATCGAGGGACTTTATGGCAATAAAGTGTGCTTAGGCAATATAGGTGAATCATGCGTAATTTTAGTCTTGGCAATTATTTTCAGTAGAATATAGAAATATTATAATAAGTAACAGTTCATTCATTTGTCACATGAATGCATACAGTAAGCCTCAGTATCATGTTACATCAAGTAGTTCAGAGATGTTATGTTTCAAGTTCCGTGTTTAAGCTAAACAGGCAAGTTGCACATATATTGAGCATGTTTTCCTTTCAAGTATAATTCAAATAGGTAAAGCATAGTTGATAGTTTTGAGCAAATCATAAGATATTTCAAGTAATGTAAAACAGTTAAAGCATGTATCTCCCCCAAAAGAGTTATTAAAAAGCAAGTATTAAAAGAGGGGGCCACGACTCACCTTAGCCACAGCAAGCAACGATCACATTGACACGACTGGCATCTAGAGCATATTACAACAGTCTCATACAGCAACGAAGGTACACAACCTAATACGTATACGATTGTCTCAAAATACATCTCGCAAAAGTAATAGAGTCTATAAAGACAAAGTGTCGTAGTCTTCGTGGATTATTCAGTTTTCCAAAACTTATCAAAAGCTTAGTTTAAATGTTTTCATGTGGTGTGGTAAGATAACCTAGACTCGACGTACAACTTACGCCAAAAAGAATAGACATCAACTAACTCAAGAGGATACTGACAAGAACTCACACCAAGGAGGACAACTTAAAAGCTAAAGACAAATAAACACCTCAAATCAAATAACTAGTTTGTACGTTTCAGCATTTACCCCGTTATCCCAAATAGTTTATATAAAAGATAAGCGTCTTGTAAAATAGTAAGGAGTTTAACTATTAAAATCAGTTTTTTCTCAAATCGTTGAGACTTGGACTAACCAAATCTGAAATTACAATAATTTATAAGTTTATGTCTCGTTATTATTCTTGTAAATATTAGTTTTAGTTTTATTGAAGATTTTGGGTCTGCTTCGTGTTTAATATATTATACCGTCTCGAGTCTCAAAATATTCAATAGTAAGTCCGACAACGATCCGCCTTTGTCCGATGTCTAAGTATAATAATCAAGTCCGTATTCAAATTTGAGTCACAATCCAAGTATTATCCGAAACGTACTAATGTGTCACCAATCAGTTATAACTTATAAATGAACATACTTTTTATTTTAGGCCTATGAGCTTGTGACTTATAATAATCAAACACACTAGTTTGGGCTACGGCCCAAAGTGACATCAAACGCACCCTGGTTAAATTGGTTGGGCTTTAGCCCATTAAATCCATAATCCCAATCCAAACTCACTCTAACTGCTGAAAGCAGAGAACACCTATTTGACTCACATAAGGTACACACCGGGTCAACCCGACCCGAGAGTAAAATAAGCACACGCTGGGTCAAACGGACCCGTAACCATGACCAAAACTCGACACAATTACACTAACTCTTGTGGCTGTTAAGCCGAGGCTCAATCCAACGAGGACAACAACCCTCTGCGGGTTTCTAGTATTCCGAGTACCAAAGAGACGCGAAACAACACCACTAATAACCCAACAATCAACAACTCGACCACAAAGACCATTGCCGAGACCGAGATAAGCTCAAAGGAGCTTATTAATCAAACTGCCATATAACCAAGTATTCAGACACGACAACTAAAGTCAAAACACGATAACACCCTTATGCCGAGACCATGGGAGGTCTCGGCTACGAATCTGCTAGTGGAAAAAGAACCCAAACGAATCAAATAAACACCACTTCTATTAGTTCGTACCATACGAAACACAACATCAAACAAAATGTTTTTATACCGATTTTAAATTCACGGAAACAAAATCAAAGTCTTATAACCGGTTTTCACATCACGATTTAATAGTTATATCATTGCTTAAATCCTTTCATCCCACGAAAAACAATAACAATAATGATCGGTTCTTAAATCTTCTTAATCCACGAAAACATCACAACAATCGATTAACAAAATAATAAACAAGAATCGGTTTACCAAAATAATGAGTAGCAAAAATAGTTTCTCGGTTTTACCATGACGAGAAGGAGGAGAGCATAGTGGCGGAGACGCGTAGCAGCAGTGGTGGCTGGATAAAGAGAAAACGCGGCGGCAACAAGTGGTGGAGGTGGTTTCTTGGCGCGTGAATCACATAGGAATGAAGAGGAGGTCACAAGGTTTATTTTGGTGGTGGCGGTGAGAGTAGATAACCGGCGATGAAGCGTCGGTGACTGGTTGTTGTGGCCGGAAATGAGAGAGGAAGAGAGTGAGATGAGAGAGAGTTGTGAGAGAGATAACAAATGTGTGGAAATAAGCGTTTATAAAAGGAATGTGTGGATACGTGTATGGTTATGAAATCTTACAGGTATAAATTGGTAACAGTGGAATACGTGTATGGTTATGAAATCTTACAGGTATAAATTGATAACAGTGTTTTCTTGGAGTATTTTACCGACATCAAATATCTTAGGACATCCAATTATCTTAGGATGGTTGGTAAAAGTTTGTCCATTGTTGTTAGATTGTATAGATATTCACATGTTTGTATTAATATAAGTTGCAAGTAGGTAGGAAGTATAATAATTAGTGTAAATGGTGATTTTTGTGAACTACTAACTTTTATGTAATAATTATGTTTCGTAAAGCACGTCGAGTACTAGTGTTGTTATTTGATAATTGTTGTGATGTCGTGACATGGTGAAAATAATATATCAAGAAAATTTTAAATTTCTCCATAAAAATGGGTTTTGTTAAATGATAAGTCAAAGGTATTATTAATTATCAAAGATTATCATGACGGATTTTTTTGTAGGTTCTTACATCCCTGGTCATGAACGGGCATGACAAACGCAGCGAACCCATAAGGTGTACGTGTAGCAATATGTTCGCTGGTTGGAAACCATGATGGACATGTAGACGGCACCGCAGGTGAAGGTACATGAAGATCTTCAAAGAAAGACTCGTTAGGTGCTGCAACAGTTGGACGGCTGGGCCGTTGCGATCCCTATATATAAAATTAAAACGAAAAGTGAGTAACCAACAAATGTAAATATAAGTAAAATAAAAGCCTGTAAATATACCTGCGTGTTTTGAAAACCACTAAAGGCACTCAAACAAATATTCTCACCACCAAGGAAGCTTGATTCTCTTTGTGGTCTTGGTTTCTTCACAAATCGGAATTGATGCAATTAAAAAATATTAATTAATGTTTATACAAAACAATTTTTTAAACTGCTTACCCCATATTTTTCGTTTAATTGTTCGATCTGCACGTCATATTTCTTTAACCATGCTTCAACTACGGGGGGAATATCTTCCCGCACAGATCGGTTTCCCGGCTGCTGTATGACTGGAGGGGGGGCGGGTTCCCATCAAAAAACGCTCTACTTTGAACCCACCAGTCGGTATTTTGCTCAAAGTCATCTGGGATAAGCCTCGCCAACGGTCGCCTTACCTTTTAAGAAAAAGTACAATATATACCACATTAAAAAAACCAAACAATATTTATTTATTGTATCGTAATAAATTTAGTTCATATGTCAAACTCACATTCAATTCGCCATCCAGAATAATGTCTAGACCCTCCCGGTTCACCACGTTTCTAAAACCCCAAGCAATTGATCGGGGATACAATTGTTGACGATTAAAATAGGTAGGGGCTGCACCATGCGGGAACGCCTCCAATATTCACGTCTACAAAAAGGTAATTATTATTAAAAATTGCTAACGAGAAACATATACATGAAGTTTACAAATTTATATATGACATACCTTGAAGGCCCATACAAATCCATTCAACGAGTACTTAGGAATTGTATTAGGATCCCTCCCCTCGGCAAAGTGCTTTGTCCTACGCAATACTGCTGCATCCTTTATATTCTTGTACAAGTTTGGCCATACATACGACCCCCACGGATACAGATTCCAGGCATCTAAATCCTCGACTAACCTAAATAACCATTCTTCGACTACTTTCCTAACCTCATTCCCTTCTAACACCAACAACAACACGCATATCAAACAAACGCGAACGGCATCCTCGTCACTCAAGTAAAAAAACTCATTACTTTTTATTATATTACGCAACATACCAACTTTTATTGATTTTGAATCAACTGTCGAGGGGAACACTCGTCTCCTAAACAACATAGGTCCTTCTTGATAAAGATTTCTAAAATCCGTCCCAAACCTTAAACTAGTAACTAGACAAAATTCCTCTTTACCAAACTTAATCTCAACCTCACCGACTCGAGAAAGATCACGTACACGATATCTCGAAGGAACAATGTTTGTCTCACCCTCATCACACGGCACTTGGTGGCATATAAAATAATGCACTAAGACACCACTCTCTTGCATTTTTGGTATATCTAGCAACCAACCAAAACATGTTTGCCTAAATAACTGTTCCCTTGGGGTGTTCGTGATCAGATTTTTAATATCCCTAACTAACGACAACTTACTCCTACATGAAACTTCCGCCGGATAATCCTAAAATAACAAATACATATAAATATATATAACAACACATATACTTTACAAATAAATAAACAATACGTGTAGGGCAATTAAACTTTTAAGAGTATGTTTATGTTTTGACATAATTGCCCCACCATAGTTTAACCCTTTAAACTTACGTTGGCATTTTTTAAGTTTAACTTATGTAACAGAAAAAGTACTTTTATGAACTACATAAATTTGTTTCGCATAATTTCTACTAGGTGGTTCTACGCAAATTATAGAAAAAAATAATTTAGATTGCAAAATACCCGATAATCCGCCATATTCACCACCGTAGCCACCACCACCACCTGTCACCTTACCACCAACAGCAACAACACCACACAACGACAACAACGACACCACACAAGAACAGCAACAACACCACCAAAACCACGACAAGAACACCACTACAACACCACCAAAACCACTCTTTCAGCCACTTCTTTACTAGCTCCTTCCCCAAAAAATATGCTTCGATCGTATGTTTCTCTTTTAATGGTTTCTTTTGTTCGAATGTGTTTCAATGGTAAGTATGCGTTTTTTTTCCAACCGAACTGCTACTTGCATTCTTCTTATACATGCATTCGTGAGAAAATTATACATGCAATGGTCGGATTATACATGCATCCATCTTATCAAACATGCATTCGTCTTATCACTTGCTCATTCCCAATAACATTTTGCTCGTTCCCCATGTTTTTGTCTTATTATATCCCGCGTATTACATTAGTATCATGCGTATCTTATTACGCGAGATAGTATTATAGGTTTTTTTTCAATTTTGCGCATCCTGCGTCAAAGTATACGCGGGATGTGTTTGTTATTATTATTATTATTATTATTATTTTTGGACGGCTTGGATCGAAACACATCTATCTTGCGTATCATGCGTAAAGATTGACGGCAGGATCTATGGGTATTTTTGATAAATGCAAAAAGGTTGGGCAATATGAGATATAACCAAAGCTGAATGTCCACCACAGTAATTTTCTCTTTGGTGACATG
>CP139509.1:66472580-66743445 GCA_021014915.2 Artemisia tridentata subsp. tridentata | reverse complement strand
ATCTCATGCCATATCTTTACTACATATAAAAGAGAAATGGTCAAAGGGGAATTGTGAAATTGTGAAATGTTGAACTTTCGGTCAATCCCGATTTTGCCCCTGCACATGTCACACGAAATTTATGGCCTGCTGAATTAATGGTGTTTGACCCATCGCTGGAATTAAACATTGAAACTGATATTTGTGTATTATGGAAAGTGAAAACTGAAACTTAAATATGGAAATTGACAACTATCTTAACCTATAATGCCCTTGTAATGGAGAAACTTAAAAACTTAAAAAGTCAAACTAATTATAAACTGAATGCTGATTACACGGCTGAATTCTCAATCACACACTTTAACCTAATTAAAACCTCTCATCTTCACATCTAACAACCACCTCCACCACCACCGGAATCCCTCCTCCACCTTCGGAATCCCTCCACCTCCGAGACCCCACCACAACCGAAGCCCCATCACCGGATATGTGTAGCCGCCGCCGCCGGATCTTTGAGGTTTCTTTGTTTTCTTCGTTTTGAAGTTTTTTTTTAATTGATTTATGTGTTTTTAGAATCTGCGTAGATGTCGCTGCTCCATTCTTCATTATAAACAATTTATATAGGAGTAATCCATTTTTTTAATTGATTTATATATTAGGTTTTGTATCACTTCATAGATCAAGAGGACTAAGAAGATTGTTTCCAACACAATGAGAATAGCATGTAAGTGATTTCATTTAACTGTGTTTTGGAATATATATACTGTAAAAAGTTTGTATTGTAATTTTGTTTTAGAATTTTAGCTTTTTTTTTTTTATAATAGATTTCTTTTGAAGGTTTCAATTTTACATTTAATTGGGGTGTTTCAATAATTTATCATCATTGTGTTATGCTTTTTTTGTAACAGGAAAGATGAGGAGTTCGAAGTGCTTTGTTTGTAAATTTGAAGTGAAAGCCGAGAAAGATATGGCCACGGTTTAAGATATTTTTTGTTTGTAAGTTGATTTAATTGTGTGTTTTGTATTATATGTAGTTTTGGAATTACGCTAATGTTTATCAGATATGAATTTCGAGATTGTGTGTTTTTTTACGGGGCAGAGTAGGGAAGATGATGGGACGATGAAGAGTCGAGGTTGGACTGAGGAGAACGAGAGAAATTGATGTGAGATTTAAGGTAGTAGTTATCGTTTTTGTTGCGAATTATTATGACATTCAGTTTAGTTTATGTTGCATTTCTGTTAAAATTCTGTTGCATTTGTGTTATGGTTGATTGTTGTGTGTATTATATGAAATGACAGAGATGTGAGGTGTTGTTTGTTATGTCGAAGTGGTAGATTTTAATTTAGTTTTGTGAATTGTGATGAAAGTTATGGTTTTTTTGGCTAAACACGAGGATGTAATTTTCGAATTTTGTTTATTTAATTGTTTTTTGGTTGGTTGTAGGCAGTTTCTTATAATGGCGATTGTACCGGGAGGGACTACATGGGTGGCAGGGTGGCGAATTAAGCAGCAAATAGTGTCCATGGGTGCTTCCTTATGTCGTTGCCTCGGTGAGTACGACTGTTGCTACAGTTTGAAGTTCATTGCTACTGTTTGAAGTTCAACTATTGTGTTTGTTGACTTATAAGTTTCTTAAAAGTGGCCTTATCCAATAGTTAGATATTTTTTTAAGAGCATTTGGTTTTATGCATCTGTGTCCCTGAATTAGAGTCATGTAAAGATTCTGTTGGCTAATTAGTGATTCCATTTGAATAGGTGAACCGACGCTGAGGTTTTGCTTGAACTTCTGTTGGGACCAAGAGGTGAACCGGCGCAATGTATTATAAGGAAGGTTAAGCTAGCTTCAACCCAGGTATTGGTGCACTTCAATTGCTAATGGAACTTAGTAGTGCTTGGATGTGAGTTATAGGACTAACTATTATGATCTGATGTCGTAAAAATGAGTTTTAGTCTTTGAATAAATGTGGTTCTAGCTATTATTATAAATTAAGTATGTACATTGTTTCATTTGTACCAATTTTTGCAATAAGTTTTAACCAGTTTCCTCAATGCAATAAAAATGACACAAAAATAACATTAGTTGATGGTTGTGACAGGTTAACAACTCAGCTAATGATGAAGTTATAGCTTCTGTTTCGTTCAAGAGCGAAAGGGAAACAAAAGATGCAATTTCTTCGGCCTACGATGCTTTTACCTGTATGGCTCTCTTTGCTAAATATTGTGGGTAATAAGATACAAACTAATAATTTACATTCTTGTAAATAATTATGGGTCTGCATGTTTATGTATTTCAGTGATTTGAATGCTAACATTTGACACATTTTTAAATTCTAATTTTACTATTAGTTAGGAAATTAGTTTATGTTTCAGAACACTCGGTTTATTTGTGTAGTACTTAATGTTTATAACTTGAAGTTAGGTTGTGTAAGAATGTCGTTTATCGTACTTAATGTTGGTGATTTATAAATTGGGTGCAGCGTGTAAGGACATGTAACTATTAGTCTCCAAGGTTCATAGTTATCAACCACATAGACATGTTTTAGCCGCCGAATTTGATTTTTTTTTCTTTTTTTTAAAGATTTATGTGTATTCTTTTATAAATTTATGTGTTTATAATTTTTTTTATAGATCTATGTGTTCTTTTTTTTATAGATCTATGTGTTTTTTATATATCCGTTTGTTTGTTTCAGATCTCGCCAAAATTTGGGTTGTCGCCGCCGGAATATACTTAATCCCCATGGTATGTGCTTAAACACATACCATTTCTCGACCAAAACCGGACCAAAACGACCAAAAACCCGACCAAAATGCCAAAAGATATTGTGTTTTTGTGTTTTTGCATATGCAGGCACGGATATCGAAGAAAAGGACAAAAACAAGCAAGGACCGGGAAAACGAGCACGAGATATGGAAGTTTTATTTTTAGCCGGAACCGGGAAAGAAGATTTGGTCAAAAAGTCAACAGAGATCCTCATATTTTCAGAGATTGTCAATTTCAGCCCTTGGATCTACTTTTGAAAAATGGCATGATCAGTCCCTAGAAAATCAGAAGTTACAAAAATGATCCTTCACTAAAAACACAAATCCTAAAAATACTACACCTTACCCGGATTCACTTTAAATCCAACAAACCAAATCCAATCTACACAATCCTAAACAAAAAAAAATAACCCACAGCCCACAATATCAAAAACTTAACCCGGCCCAACCATTATTAACTAAACCCCCAAACCCGATCCTAACCCAAACCCACACCCGGTCAACCCCTTAAATAGCAGTCAAATGATAAAATAAATAAACAAACACTCCCACCCCGCCTTTTTACCCCCAATTAACCCAGATAAGATGAACCCTAAAATATAACCGTACAAAATTCACCGAAAGTAAGGGCAAATTCGTACAATTGATTGGTTTCTAGAAGGTGTCAGAGGTGTCAGGAAGCAGCAGAGCTCAAGAATGATACGTGGCAAGCTATCATTGGTCCGAACACCTCGCCAAAGCTAATCCAAGGGTCGTTGTTGAAAGATTGATGATTAGATTTGATCAAGGGCTGAAGATGGCTGAGAAGAAGCACAATCTCCCTCGGATTGATGACTTGGCAAAAAGGCTAGAAGGTTCTTCCATTGGCTATAAATAGAAGATGATTTTCAGAGTTGAGAGTTAGTTTTTTAGTTAATGTTACTCTGCCAAATTTATTTCATGTTTTGTAATCTTCAATTTCTATTGTAATCTTTAAAGTTTTATTAATGAAAATTTTGTTTTAGATTTACTTTGAATCTGTTTTTTATTAAGTTGTTTATCTGAATTGAGTTTATTAAAGTTGTTATTAGTTGATTTTAATCATTTCAATCTTATTTCTGTTTTAATCTCATTTTGTTAAATCTCTTTTGAAAATCCAAAAAAATAATTCCAAATATATTGAAAAAAAAAAACACAAAAATATTCACAATTCCAGCTTCAATAAGCTAATTTCACATTGCATAAGCTCATATAAGCTTTGATAGCTTACTGTGAGCTTTTGGTTGAATCAATTTCAAATCAGTTCTCAAGAATCCTCCAAAGTCAACAAAAGTCAACGGAGGGGGAAAATAAGTTGTGGTAATAAGTTGTGGATCAATAAGCTAGATTTGGGGTTATAGTTGGCTTATTATAAGCCTGGGTAGTGTAAGTTACTGAGATCATTCAAAAACAATCAGTTGGACACTTGTAAGTTTCAAATTCTTATTCTAGCTTATTTTTGTGCTATTTTGTGATAAGCTGTTTCAATTACTCTCTGATTTTTCATTTGCTGTTTTTTAGATCATATATAAGCTAAATAAATATAGCTTAGGATAGAATTTGGTTTACATCAATTAGGTATAGGTTAAAATTGCTAAAACTGATTTTGAGAGGGTGTTTGGATATAAGCTGCTTATAGTAGAATACTGTTCATTTGCATTTGTTGAAATTTGGTTTGAGCTTATTGAGGGCTGAAACAATAGTAGTTAGCAGGATTGAGTTATAGGATTGATTTTTGAGGTTTTTGGATTTTGGGATAACAAAGTTGGTTTGCTAACTGTGGTGAATAAGCTCAATTAAGCTGAGCTTATTCTCTGACATTTCTGAGTAGAAGTTAGGTGGTAAAACTTGTGTTCAAAAGTTGGTTTGCTGTGGTTTAGAATTGCACTAGTTTTGCGCAATCTTTCTTGGTCTGCTGCTACAGAACAAGTGCAGACCTGCACTTGTTTATGGTCTGCTGATCTAGCCTGCTTTGTGGCTTATTGGATTAAGTTTAGAACTTGAATTTTGGTTTATAGACAGTCAACATAGCAAGGATTAAAAGCAACATCTGGGATCCAGGTTATTAGCTTATTAAGTGCTGAAATTGAGGTCTGCAAATTGCCTCTTCTTCTTTGTCTGTCTGCTGCATTAGCTTATTTGGCCCAGACCCACCTGATCTGATAGCTTTTTGAATAAGCTAATCAGCTCCAATTTTGGGCATATTAGGTTCTAGGGTAGAGTTTCATATAGGCTTTGATCTAAAAATCTGGGATTGACATTAACAGCTTAATAGAGTGCTTAAATCAGGTCTACAAAATAGGGTATAAGGCTGATTTCATTCTGGTTAGGGAATAAGCTATTCAGCTTATTTTCTAGCTATTTGCTTGTGCTTTTCTATTATTTTCAGTCATTTTGAGCTTCCAGTACTTAGAATAACATGTCCTTAGCTTTTCATAGTTTTTGGCTTATTTGTGCTTATTTTTAGCTTATTTCCTAGTGCTTATTTCACTGTTTTAGCTTATTTAGACATAATCAGTTTCTAAAATTATTTTTATTAAATTTCTCATTAAAAATTAAAATTCCTCAAAAATTTTCAGATTTTTCCAATTAGTTTTAATATTTTTAAAGCATTTAATTAGTCTAAATTAGTTTTAATTCATACAAAATTATTAAAAAATCAAAAAAATATTTTTCTTTTTCCAAAAATTTTCTTTTATCAGATTTAATATAGGAAAATCATTTTTATATTTTTAGGTTTTAAATTTCACAAAATCATTTTTATTTACGTTTTATAATTCGTCGCGTAACGTTTTTAAATTCAAATTTTCGTTTTTAAATTCATATGCTTAGTTTAATTGTTTCATTAGATTAATTAGTTAATTTCTTTTATAATTTCATTATTCGTAGTATAAAATCACAAATCAATCACTCTTTTTCACACATTCACTACACGTATTCGACACCGAAACAAAGACTCGATATTCGACCTTCGTTGGGACACGACCCGGGGAAAACGCATACGTTGAGTTTTACCCTTGGAAAAATAATACACTCAAAACGACAAATCAAAAATGGCGCCGCTGCCGGGGAAGGCTTGAAAAGAGTTGGAGTTTCGCCATAAGAATCGTGTTTTGAAGACCCTTCCTCGGAAGTTTTCGTTTTCATAAAAATACAAAAATACAAAAATATAATAATTAAAAAAACACTTTTCCTAAAGTGTTTTCATCTTAATAAACATCCTCGGTCTTCCGTTGAAGGAGGGCGGTTGTAAACCATTCCGAATAAACAACAAAAGAGATCGTGAAGTTAAACGTTTCTTGGATTATTTCTTTACTACAACCTAATTACGGGGTTTAAGGAGGTCTTGACATTAAATTGCAGACCGAAGAGAGATCCATTCTTCTCTCCCGCCACGCTGCGCGTAGTTTTGAAAGAAACGAGTACGGTTGATTAACGATCACCAAAAAGAAAATAAATCTAATTTTTCTTATAAAAATAAAAATCCAAAAATATTTTATTTTCAAATTTGGTTTTCCTTTTTAATTTTGATTTTGTTTTTGGTGTATGCACACCCGATCTTCTACTTCTGACCCTCTTCTTTCACCACTATCAAATTTAACTCGCAACATCATTACCAAAATAATTGGAACCAAAACATGACTAGAAACTTTCAAGGTCCTAATTATATGCCTTGGAACACGTGTCCACCATTTCCTTACATGAACCATGATAATGTTATGTTTAACCCAAGCGGACCCATGAGATATTGGGGACCAAACTGATGCGTGCGATGTGTCGTTGCGGTTTAGCAGTATTAATGCCTACTCAAGTTTTAAATTTATATTTAGCCGACTTATCAATAACACACACACTTAACGAGCAGTGTACCCGGTCAGTATGAATATAATGGTAAGTAGAGTGTCGATCACTAAGAGTGGAACGTATTATCTAGTTATTCTAATCAGTATTTTAATATTCTAACGCAAGGGGGTTCAGTCTGAGAGACTGGCACGATTTGGTTGCAATTAAATAATAAACTAAACCAATAGGCACGAATCAGCAAGTAGCACACACGTACACAGATAAATACTCGAGACAATAAGAAGGCTGTCCTTATGATTAAGTAGTTTGTCACTTGTTTTATTGATAGCTTTATATGAAGTGTATGTAGTTAACCCTTTCTCGTTGGTCCTATTCTTATCGGCGAGTAAACCCTTAATGATTACTTATGTCTAAAAGTTATTCCTAAGTGATCAATTTAGTAACAACCGTGGGAGTGCAACCTTTCCGTTGTCACATTACACAAGCCACTAATAGACACAGAGGTTATCAATGCACTAATAAGTAGTAACCAAAGACATCAACATATAAACTTTAATTGATGGGAAAGCAGTTTTAAGGGAGTGCAATCTTTCCGTTGTCACATTACACAAGCCATCAATCCTGATGAATTAAAGTTTACTAACACAATAAAACAAAACTACTTAATGAATTAAACACATGCAGCACCTTCTTACAGCTCTTGTATCTTCGTTCGGGTGTGTCTTGTGCTGCTGCCTTGACTGAATTCGTCCTAGGTTTCTCCTGTTCGGTCTTCGGTTATAATATATGGCACATCGAATTCGTCTGGTCTTGGGGTATTTATAGTTTCTGTCTGAGGGTAAGATGCGGCGCATCTAGTAAGTAGATGCGGCGCATTTACTTAACTTCGCGTGGGGTCCAAGATTATAATATTCAGGAATATTCGTACACCGCCAGAAGATGCGGCGTATCTTTATCTTTGGATGCGGCGCATGTCCTCTTGAATCTTGGATCGTATCTGGTGAGATCTTGATAGCGATGCGGCGCATGTCATGAGTGAGATGCGGCCCATCTGGAGCAGATTTAGTCTTGATCTTGTCCATTTCAGTAGACTCTTCACTTTATGCATGTTTTGCTCCATAATTAGTCCAAAATCGCCAAGTTTCACCAAATGCTTTTTTTCAACTGAGAATTACAAAAGTAAACGATTAAGTATCAATCCTCATACATAATATAATAAAACAAGTCAAATTAATAGGATAAATGATAGTAATAAAATGTACTTATTTGAGTTCATCACAAACGCTTGAGTTTTTCTTGAACATTAGGTGTGCTTAAAATTTGAACTAGAACCAGATGAGTGGATTAAAGATAGTAGGTATTCAAGACACATGACGGGAAACAAAAGCCTTTTCTCTACCTACCAAGTATACGACAGAGGTAATGTCATATTTGGTAGCAAGCTTAAAAGTAAAATCATCAGAAAAGGTATGATCTCTCATGACTCTCTATCTATCGATGATGTTTCTCATGTAGATAATTTAGGTTTTAACTTGCTTAGTATAAGTCAATTGTGCCGCAAAAAGTATAACGTCATTTTCAGTGAAAATGAAAGTAAAATACTTAAAAACGGCATAACAGTAGGAAAAGGTGTTTTAAAGAATAACGTGTATGTTATGAAATTAGATAAAACACCTAAAGACAAGATTTGTCTTACCTCCTTGGACGAAAACTCAACTCTATGGCATCGACGCTTAGGTCATGCTAATATGAGGTTAATTCAATCTTTATCATCTAATGAACTCGTTAGGAACCTGCCTAAGTGGAAATATGACCAACACTTTTGTGATGCTTGTAAAATAGGAAAACAAGTTCATAATAGCCATAAGGCTAAAAACATGGTGTCTACATCTAAGTGTCTAGAATTATTACATATGGATTTGTTTGGTCCATCCGCTATACAAAGTTACGGAGGAAACTTCTATACTTTGGTAATAGTAGATGATTACTCTAGGTATACATGGACTAAGTTTTTGAAAACTAAAAATGAAGCATTTGATAAATTTGAAATCTTAAGTAAGAAAATTCAAAATCAAATACGAAGTAACATAGTGTCAATAAGAACCGACCATGGTCGTGAATTTGACAATGAAATCCAATTTGGAGCTTTTTGTGATGCCAATGGCATAACTCATAATTTATCGGCTCCTCGAACCCCTCAATCTAACGGTGTGGTAGAACGCAAAAATATGACAATTCAAGAAATGAGTAAAACCATGTTAAATGAACAAAACATACCTCAAAAGTTTTGGTGTCACACTGTAGATACATCCACATATATCCTAAATCGAGTTCTAATTAGACCACTCTTGAAAAAGACTCCATATGAGTTATACAGAGGCAAAAAGCCTACTTTAGGATATTTTAGAGTGTTTGGAAGCAAGTGCTTCATTTTAAACACAAAGGATTATCTCACCAAGTTCGACCCAAAGTCGTATGAAGGTGTATTTCTAGGATATTCACAAACTAGTAAAGCATATATAGTTTTGAACAAAGAAACCTCAAGAGTCGAGGAATCATTGAACGTAACATTCGATGAAAGTCTACTTCCCTCTAAGACATCACCTTTGGTACATGATGACTTAGTTGAAAGTCAAATGGTTGATAATCAGGAAAATATTGAAAGTGAGAAAGAAGATGAACCGATAAAAAGAGAAATAGTTAATATCAAAGAAACCAAAAGTCATCCATTAGAAAACGTCATAGGAAAAATCAATGAAAGAACATTAAGGTCTAAAGCTCAAAATGAAAGTAACTTCTTTTTGTTTTGTTTCAACAATTGAACCTAAAAATGTTAATGAAGCCATAAAAGATGAATCTTTGGTCATTGCGATGCAAGAGGAATTAAATCAATTTGTTAGGAATGACGTTTGGACATTAGTTCCACAACCTAAAAATCAAACCATAATCGGTACAAAATGGGTTTTTAGAAATAAAATGGATGAAAATGGCATAGTGTCTAAAAACAAAGTTAGGCTAGTAGCACAAGGCTACAATCAACAAGAAGGTATAGATTATGATGAGACTTTTGCACCCGTAGCTAGACTTGAGTCAATTAGGATATTACTTGCATATGCATGTGCACATGACTTTAAACTATTTCAAATGGATGTCAAAAGTGCATTTCTAAATGGTTTCATAAATGAAGAAGTATATGTAGCACAACCTCCCGGCTTTGCCGATTTTGAAAAACCTAATCATGTCTACAAACTTAAGAAAGCATTATACGGACTTAAGCAAGCACCAAAAGCTTGGTATGATCGACTTAAGACCTTCCTAGTTGACCATAAGTATACCATGGGCCTAGTAGGCAACACTCTCTTCACCAAGAAAAATGGATCACATATTATCATAGTCCAGATATATGTGGATGACATTATATTTGGTTCAACTTGTCAAGAGTTATGCGATGAATTTTCAAAAATCATGCATGATGAGTTTGAAATGAGTATGATGGGGGAACTAAACTTTTTCTTAGGTCTCCAAATAAAACAATTAGAAGATGGGATATTCTTCAACCAATCTAAGTATATCAAGGATATGCTTAAGAAATTTGGTCTTGAAGATTCTAAACCTATGAAAACACCAATGTCTTCCGAAACCAAACTCACCAAGGATGACGAAAGTGAATCCGTAGATAGCACTAAATATAGAGGGATGATTGGTAGTTTACTCTACCTAACGGCTAGTAGACCGGACATTATGTTTAGTGTTTTTCTATGTGCACGCTTTCAACAAGATCCCAAAACATCCCATCTTGATGCCGTTAAATGGATATTTAGGTACATAAAAGGCACTACACATCTAGGATTATGGTATCCCAAAGGAACGGGAATAGAAACCATAGTGTACGCCGACTCAGACCATGCTGGTGATTATGTTGATAGGAAAAGTACAAGTGGTATTTGTACTTTTGTAGGACATTGTCTCACCGCATGGTTTGCTAAGAAACAAACAGCCCTCGCCATATCAACAACTGAAGCCGAGTACGTGTCAGCAGGAAAAGCTTGCCAACAAGCACTGTGGATGAAACAAGCTCTCGTCGACTATGGAATTGTACTCAACGACATTCCCATTCTTTGTGACAACAAAAGAGCTATCGATCTTAGCAAAAACCCAGTCCAACATGCTACAACCAAACATATAGAAATACGTCATCACTTCCTTCGTGACAATGTTCAGAAGGGAAACATCTCAATTGTGAAAGTTTCCTCAGAGGACAACATTACCGATATCCTCACAAAACCTCTCAAGAGAGAACCTTTCAACTATCTTAGACTTGGTTTAGGATTAATGGAACCTAGTGAGTAAATTAAACATTAACTCGAACCTTAGAATAACCAAACACGGCAATAGCTAAACATGTGTTCTGATCCTGCGGATCCAAACGACAACAAGGGCGGAACCCTTGTTTAGGATCCGCCGGATCCGTCACTTGGTAAACAGGTTTTTATATATTTAATAAACTCCTGTACTATTTATCACTCTCTCCAAAAACATATCACCTACTGGAATACGACCCATAATTAACCATATCTCACAAATTAGGCTATCTTCTTCAACCAAATTGAGCTCTAAACATCACTGTAAGTATCCTTATCATATTTGGATTCCTGATCTGCGTCTAGGATTTCTATTTCATGCACAAAACCAAAACTTGGGGTTTATGCATAATTCTTGAAAAATCATGAAACATATTTACCAAATTGCATAACAAATCATGTTTTTCATAGTTAGGAATTGCATCTTGTAGTACATTATCATTATTCATCAAAAACCCCATGAGAATTTTTTGCTAAAATCTTCTCACGACTAGGAAAAATGGCTTTTGAACATTGTTCATACAAATACAAAAATGTTATGTTTTAAACATCACTTGCATAATGTCTCTTGAATACTAAAGGGAATACATAACTAATATGTATTTTCGGGTACATTCAAATGAAGCTACATTGAAGTAGGAGCGTTTGGGTTATCTCTCGTTTTATCACAAAACTTGCATAAACAAAATTTTCATGCATCAAAAGGAGTCAAGATAACCGTACCTCCACATTGTCCCCATGTAGGCACACACTAGACCTTTATACGTATTTTCGATAATTTCAACTAAACTATATATTTTCATGTCTAGGATAACTATGCCTCCCGCAACCAATTATGATCACAAAAAGACCATCGATTACCTTCCCAAACACCACAAAACCAAGGTTCTCACCGAAGCTCAAATCAATATATTCAAAGCCTTAGAAAAACGATACGTACATGAAGGTAGGGTTGTAGACTCCTCATTCTATGAAGGTACCATTCTCCGCGAGCAATTAGCCGCAATTCATTTCGATAGTCTTCTAGACATTGATGAGCCCATCATCCCTAGGTTCATTCTCGAGTTCTATGCTACTGTAGGACTTGGTTCTAATGATCATGGATACATGAACATTCACTTTAGTGTCAATGGAACCTTATTCAACATTCCCTTAGATCAATTTGGTGATGTTTTAGGAGTTCCAAATCAAGGAACATGTGTCTATTCGGATAAATGGTCATTGACAATCTTAAAATCCAACCTTGATAGAATGGCACCATATGCCACACCTTTGACCGCCAAAGAAACCATTAGGGAGCATCTCTTTTTGCCTAGGAACAACCAAACTAGGTTGCATCGAGGTCGTCAAGTAGATAGAGATCCATTTGCCATGGAACTTAATGAACTTAAGCCTCAATTTAAGAAGCTTGAAGAAGTTTTGAGGGCAAATGTCATATGCACCATTGGGAATCGAGATCATATCAACGCATGTCTTTGTTATATGATGTATTGTGTGTCTAACATCAACCTTTCAACCTTGCATACTATATCGGCAAGCGAATGGCCGATATCCCAGTACAAGGTACCACCGCAATGCCATACGGGATGCTCTTGACTCGTCTCTATAGAGCCTTTCAACCTATTCCTAGAAATGCTTTAGGTTTTGTTTCTGATTACAACGAGATTCCACACACCTTTGTTCCTTTAAGTGATCATAGGGTAGCGGTTGCAAAAGGCAAACGTCCTCATCCTCCTACATCATCATCATCATCATCATCATCATCATCATCAATGAGCGAAGATGATGGTTTGCCCAACTCTAGGATCTCTCCGCCGGAGTACTTAAGTCAACTTCCACCAATCCCTAATGAATCGGCAGAATTTCGGCAAACTAAAGGAATGGTGAAGAATTTGGGGCGTTGGATCATGAAACTTCACAAGGGCTACAAGAAATTGAGCAAGAAGTTTAAGTGAGAGGAGTGTTTGGCATTAGACGTTTTCAAACAATGATGTGTTAAACATGTATGTTTCTTAAGACATTATGGTAGTACTTGGTATGTGTGTAAACTAACTTGATATTGCAGGTCGATAACACATGTTGTTATCAATTTTCTGAGATTAAGCCCCCGTTTGGCTTAACTCCCTTTATGGTAAGACATTATGATCGGATTAATTTATGTGTATACGTGTGTTAGAATCTATATATTTAGCATATTTGTATCACATATTAGCTATTACATATGTTTTAGGAGATTTTTTCGGGTTTTGACCGGGAAACGCGAAATTTGACATTCATTCTGTTAAGAAACTGACTTTCCATACGGTGGATTTGGCGGATCCCAAATTTTGGATCCGCCTAGTGTAGTCCTTGGCTCCGCCAATCCTGAACCTGCGGATCTGATGGCTCCCAAATTTTGGATCCGTCTTTGTTGTCGATTGGATCCGCAGGCACCTACAGTAACTTGTTTCAAAAATTCCCGACTCACCCCGATAGTTATATTTTGGATTATAGTTTTTGGGAATACTTTACTGATTTTTAAACTCCTTAGAATGCTTTAGGAAACTCTTAGAACCTTAGGAAATCAATTTCCCACCAAAATTTGATTTTTCAAATTTTCCATGTGAGTTACCTTTCTAATACAAGCAAGGAACCCTTTTCTGGGATCCGTCAAATCCGTGAAAACATCTTATCAACAGATTTTCCACTCTCTCTTTGCATTAACTGCAAATCTCCCACATTTCACTCAACTCCATATGTATGGATTGACCTTGAGATGTGACAAGCTTAAATTTTTGTTCCAAATCATTAGGAACCAACATCCTCCATTGGATTTAAATCCAATCCAAACACACAGACCAACAAACCTTCTGTCTATAAATTAGTACCTTAGGATCATCACAAATCACACAACAACCATCACTACTAACTCTCTCCTGTACTTCTTAGCTACATTATCAATCTTAACCATGACAAAATCAAGTAACTCATCCACTAGCAAACCCCCAAAACGAACTGCTCGTATTAGTGTTAAGCCTTGTTGCTTCATAAACTTAGCTAACTCGTCAGAGGAGGAATCATCACCTCTTAATATCTCATCTCCCATAGCAAATGAAAATTTCCTCACACTCTCCACTCCCACACCATCAATTGTAGTTATCCATACTCCACCACCAACCATTACTCCAATTGCCACCACCCGCTCCATCACAGCCTGTGATGAAGCGAAAAGTGTACCGCTTTTAGGGGGTCATTTAAACCCTAAATCGTATTTATTTGATCAAATATTGCCCTAAATCGTTCCTTTTGTCATTTTAGGTACTTTGGAGAAGAAATCTGGAAAAGGAAGCATTTTGGACGTTTTTGGAGCATAAAAGTGAAGAAAACGACAAAGTCTCCAAAGCTGCTGGAAAAGTACACGTGACGGCGTCAAGGATTGCTCCTGACGGCGTCACGGCTTGGCAAAAGAGGTGGATATGACAAATACACATGACGCGCCAGAAAGTTTTGCAATAAGAAGTCTGACGGCGTCAGCCTTTAAGGCGATCAAGGTCGTCACGGTTTAAGTTAAAGAGAGACGGCGTCAAGCACAATTGTGACGGCGTCAACCCTTGATAGGCCAGAACGGATTTTGGAGGATTAAAGAGGGACGGCGTCAGGAAGACCATCCGGGAACCCTAGCCGCGGCGAGGTGACGGCGTCACCTCCTACAACGTGACGCCGTCAGCCACTAAAGTCTATATATAGTTTTGCAATTTTTAGTCATTGGTGTGCAACTTTGTGAGGAGAAACCCTAAGACGAATTTTCTGCCATTTTTAAGGGTTTTATACCCTTGGATCTTCCATGTTTAATTGAAGATAAGTAATCAATTAATCATTCAATATGTCTATGTGTTGTTTGATTATATCTTGTTCTTGTCTTTTAATTAACATGCTAGGCTAGATTTATCTTGTGTTTGCTTAGATCTAATGAAACCTAACTATTGATTATTAGTTGTTGGTGTGTTATTAATTGTATTGGATGATTGTTTATCGATGTTAGGCTTAAGAAAACTGGCTAACCTCCTATACGGTAACTTGCTTGAACGTCTTAAGAAACATGAACCAATGCGTACTAAGGTTTTTATGGTTGTATTTAATGCATGAGCGAATTCTAGTGATCCCATGTTAGGAGCTTCTTAGCCGGCTCGACATAGGAGTGAAGTAGGAGCTTGTAGAGTTGGGGAAGTACGTACGCCACCCCACGATTGGTATTAAGGAATACACCCATCATCCACGCAATTAATACACACTAATCAACCGGTAAAAGATAGTTAGGGAGTAAAGAAATCTAAGTAAACACATTTCTCTTCATATAAGTTCCACTACCTTTTTATTTTCAGTTATTTTATTTTATTTGCATTTGTAGTTATTTGGGTTAGTTGACTAGCAACTAATTCCACCCACTCCTTCAAACCCGAGATTTTACTTGCTTTCATAAAAATATAAAAATACAAAAAGAATCTTCCCTCACCCTTAGACCTATTAGAGTAGTTTTTCAATCCTAACGACACTATTCCCCTAGAGAACGATCAATCCCCCGATACTTGCCACTTCACTATACTACATCGGTCAGGTACACTGCCTGGTGGGGATTGCAAGCCTCTTGAAATCCCTCGAGAGGTAAAACCTGCTGTAAGGTCGCAAAACCACGCATCAAGTTTTTGGCGCCGCTGCCGGGGAATAGTTATTGTTTAGGTTGAATTTTTATTTTATTAGGTCTACTCACTAGATTCCTTTCTAGTGAGATTTTTATTTTATTTTTCTAGGTTTTTCTTTAGTCTATCTATTTTCTTCGTGCTTTTGTTCGTATAAGATTTTCATTGACTATTCAGTTTGCCATTATGGAAAACGCGAATCCACCCCCTACACCTGACGAAGTGGCTTTGTTGCGTAGCCAAATTGAGGATGAGATTAGCGAGCTCAGAGAGCTCAATAGAATGATTGATATAGAGCTTGATTATGCCTTGAACAACTTAGAAACCGCCATATACTCAGATAATTACTTAGAACATAATAATCTTACGGTTGAGGAGTTGATTGAGAAACTTGATGAAGTGAAGGTAGATCCTAGGTTGGATGATTATTTCAATGAATACCCCACTAAGGAGGAGATTGCTTACTATAACAACCTAGTTGATAACCCTCGACCACCTTTTGTTATAATTGACCCAAAGATTAAGAGGGGTGATCCCGGGAATGTGAAGATACCATGTATGATTGGGTACCAATACGTTGAGCATGCTTACATTGATTGTGAATCCCCAACCAACGTGATGTCCTCAGGCCTTTATAGCCAAATCATAAACACACCACTTGAGCCTAGGAAAGACCCCAAGTGCCCCGGCGGAGTTTGCAACTTCGTTGGAAGGATTAAGGACATGCATATCCTTGTTGGGAATTTTACCTTTGTCACTGACTTCATGATCTTAGAAGATTTGGCAAGTGTTGTTGACTGCCGCCTATCTCCCGTGGTGTTAGGTAAGCCGTTTATTGAAGCATCCAATTTAAAGTATGATCGTTTAAGAGGCACGGTTCAGTTTTCTAATCACCTAGATAGGATCACATATAGGATGCCTTATCGGGTAAATGAATTTCGTTTTGTGCCTCGATTTGACAAGGACAACATTGGTGCGATTGAGGACATCAATGATGAGGATAAAGAAAAAGGCATGGACTATGTTTGGAATAAAAGAAGCCTTTATTATAAAGATTGCTTGAACCTAGGACCTAAGTACAAAGTTGATATGGAGGTTGTTAGGATGATTAGAGGGGCAATTGAGAAGCAAAACGGAAAAACGTAGAACCCGTGACTTTGAGTCTAGCTACAAGACTCGTTAATAAAGAAAGCGCTTCTTGGGAGGCAACCCCAGCTTTATTTGCTTTGTGTGTTTATTTATTTGTTTGTTTGATTTTATTTGCTTCCGTATGTATGTTTAATTTTTATTATTATTGATTCATGTTCAAAACTAAATTGTGAAAATGCTTTATCTTGTTTTTAACTTCGTCTTAACTACATATAAAGGTATTTTGCAAAAGTTAAGTGTAAGGGAAATCCAAATCGGTTTATTAGAACAAATGAACATGAATCATAACAATAATAAATTAACATACATATTAGTAATTGTTTGAGTCAAATGCTTGTATCGAGTCATAATGATGTTTTGCAGGAATTCCAGGAAGTAAGGTATAGGTTTTTCCAGAAATTTTCCGGAAACTTAACATGAGAATTCTGTCAGATCATTTCTGACGGCGTCAGACCCCAGTCTGACGGCGTCAGGTTTTAATTTTCTGAAATTTTTGAAAGTTTTGTTTTCATAAAAAGTTTTTATTAAATCTCTAACTTATAAACTCCAGGAATCTGCAAAATAATCATTCCACAAGCATTATATCCTTATATAGATTTATCCCGCCGTTGTTATGCAGGTTTTCGTGTTTGTTTTCTCAGGTTTAACAGGTTATTTTGGACAAGGAGATGTATGTGGAATCAAGCTTTTGGCGATGCATTAGTCTTGGAGCTTCAACATTACCTTGGAAGAAGATCTAACCATGTTACCTCTTTATCCACCAAACGAATCAGGGAGTATTTGATTTCATTCTTTTACCTTATTTACTTTTACATCTTGTTATTTGAACATTGGGGACAATGTTCATCTTAAGTGTAAGGGGGGGGGGGTAAAGTACGATACTTTAGAGAACACAATTACGCTTGATTTTTGTTTGTTTGATGGTAGATGTGTAATAAAACTGAGATAAATACCTGTTAAGGCAATTTTAGTGCCAAATTTAAAATTTTTTACAACATATAGAAGTGAAACTTTGGTCTTAATGAGCGTCTCACGGATAGGAGTTATATGACTAGCACAAAAACCGTGACACTAAAAAATTTTCCACCCTCAAATATGTGAGGTTCGCCCCTAGAATTGGTAGGAAAAGCATTTATGCTATGATGTGTGTACCGGTAGCACTTAGATTCTAGAACTTGCGTTAGGACCATTCCGAGGCCACAAATGAGACTACATTCGTGTAGTTAGATTTACTATATGATAAGAGGCATTAGGATTAACCCATTGTTTTACACCTGTGTTTTTGTTATAATTACATTGGCTACATTGGTCAAGTAATTCTCCCACACCCCTTGCGTTGTACTCATTTTTAGTACACGATACCCCTAGTACACCCCTCAGAGCCTATCTTTTCGTTTCTAACTTTAAGCATTTTACTTAAAGTAAGAATTTGTTTACACCCCACTTAAATGTACACCCAAATCGCCTTAGCCTACCTTGTATGCACTCATTTTTAGTGCATTATTGTGACAACATTTGTTTAAACCCCAAGTTAATTATCTAATTGATTACATGGTTGCTAAGTCGAGTCATATCCTTGTACATATTGTTTTGGGACGATTGGGACTCATGGGTAAAGTAATAGTGTAATGGAGTAATGAGGAAGAACAACATTATTACCCCCATATGTGCTAAATATTTTAAAAGTACTCCAAGTGTTTCGATTATCTTAATTCGAGTCATTAGAATAGTTATTTGTAAACTTATGTAAAAGTTCAAGTGTAAGGGGAGAACCGTGGCCCCTATGATGTATTATTTTGGATGGTAGGGCAAGAGTGTATGCAAAAAAAAAAAAAAAAAAATCGAAAAAATCAAGAAAAATACAAAAAAAAAATGAGAAAAAAAAAGTAGAAAAAACATACGGACTACCATCCCGTTTCATTTTATGTTTATTTTATGTTTTTGTTATTTTGTTTTTAGCTTAAGATTGAGTCTAGTCTTGGCTTAACAACGCCATATTGTACTTGTAATCAAGCAAGATCTTTAACTCGCCACCAGTAAAATATCCCTTATCCAACAAAACCGTGTTTATCATATCCCTACACCTAACGTTATAACCCGTTTAAAAGCCCTCTTTGATAGTTTATCTTAGGTGCTTACGCCTAGTGGAGGAGGTTTTTTATCCTTTCCCAAGCCTATGGTAATCTATTTGCTATGACAGGTAGTGAGAGATATTATCCGTTTTCATTTATGAGATATACTTTTATGACACCTGAGAGATGTGAGTATCTAAACACTACTTGTGAGGTGCTAGTCTGTAATCTCCGTGCTTATTATGATTAAAGTGGAACGACTATTTGTTGTAATTACTTTTATATTAGCGTTAAATGACCCCTAACATGTATTTTGATTAGAATAAAAGCGCATTTGCTTCAGGACAAGCAAATCTCAAGTGTAAGGGAATTTGATGAAGCGAAAAGTGTACCGCTTTTAGGGGGTCATTTAAACCCTAAATCGTATTTATTTGATCAAATATTGCCCTAAATCGTTCCTTTTGTCATTTTAGGTACTTTGGAGAAGAAATCTGGAAAAGGAAGCATTTTGGACGTTTTTGGAGCATAAAAGTGAAGAAAACGACAAAGTCTCCAAAGCTGCTGGAAAAGTACACGTGACGGCGTCAAGGATTGCTCCTGATGGCGTCACGGCTTGGCAAAAGAGGTGGATATGACAAATACACGTGACGCGCCAGAAAGTTTTGCAATAAGAAGTCTGACGGCGTCACCCTTTAAGGCGATCAAGGTCGTCACGGTTTAAGTTAAAGAGAGACGGCGTCAAGCACAATTGTGACGGCGTCAACCCTTGATAGGCCAGAACGGATTTTGGAGGATTAAAGAGGGACGGCGTCAGGAAGACCATCCGGGAACCCTAGCCGCGGCGAGGTGACGGCGTCACCTCCTACAACGTGACGCCGTCAGCCACTAAAGTCTATATATAGTTTTGCAATTTTTAGTCATTGGTGTGCAACTTTGTGAGGAGAAACCCTAAGATGAATTTTCTGCCATTTTTAAGGGTTTTATACCATTGGATCTCCCATGTTTAATTGAAGATAAGTAATCAATTAATCATTCAATATGTCTATGTGTTGTTTGATTATATCTTGTTCTTGTCTTTTAATTAACATGCTAGGCTAGATTTATCTTGTGTTTGCTTAGATCTAATGAAACCTAACTATTGATTATTAGTTGTTGGTGTGTTATTAATTGTATTGGATGATTGTTTATCGATGTTAGGCTTAAGAAAACTGGCTAACCTCCTATACGGTAACTTGCTTGAACGTCTTAAGAAACATGAACCAATGCGTACTAAGGTTTTTGTGGTTGTATTTAATGCATGAGCGAATTCTAGTGATCCCATGTTAGGAGCTTCTAAGCCGGCTCGACATAGGAGTGAAGTAGGAGCTTGTAGAGTTGGGGAAGTACGTACGCCACCCCACGATTGGTATTAAGGAATACACCCATCATTCACGCAATTAATACACACTAATCAACCGGTAAAAGATAGTTAGGGAGTAAAGAAATCTAAGTAAACACATTTCTCTTCATATAAGTTTCACGACCTTTTTATTTTCAGTTATTTTATTTTATTTGCATTTGTAGTTATTTGGGTTAGTTGACTAGCAACTAATTCCGCCCACTCCTTCAAACCCGAGATTTTACTTGCTTTCATAAAAATATAAAAATACAAAAAGAATCTTCCCTCACCCTTAGACCTATTAGAGTAGTTTTTCAATCCTAACGACACTATTCCCCTAGAGAACGATCAATCCCCCGGTACTTGCCACTTCACTATACTACATCGGTCAGGTACACTGCCTGGTGGGGATTGCAAGCCTCTTGAGATCCCTCGAGAGGTAAAACCTGTTGTAAGGTCGCAAAACCACGCATCAGCCTGTTAGATCACCATCACTCCCAAACTCACCCAAACTCCAACCAATGAAGTTATTTAGGACTCCACCTACATCACCACATCCATACCTTGATGACTTGGTAGACCTTCCACCAAGGTCAACCAATCCTCCACCCATGACCTTTGAAGGTCAAGAACCCATGCTTTTTCATCCGCTTTATCATGATATCCACGGTCCTTTATACCGTGATGCACCACCACCTCAACCTCAAACACAACCTCTCTCACCCACATCCACACTAATTGCAATTGATGAAGCAATGTGGATAAATGAGCCACAAACCCAAGAAGAAATCAGCGAGGAACTCACCCGTCTCCATGATCTCTCCAATATGGTTGGATCCCGCCTTGATGAAGCAATGGATCTCCAAACCATCTTGATGAACTCCATCCCCACACCACCATCATCCAACCAACAACAACAACAACCATCCAACACCCAACCACCACCACCACAAAACCATTAGACTACTCTTCCTCCTGGTTTTTCAAGTCATGATTGCTCGCACTGCTAGAGAACCTCTCACTTGGCCCAAAGGACCAACATTTTGGTCCATGAGCTCCAAAATGAAATGAGGTTCATATTGAACCACATTCTCAAGCGTCTCAATGCAATCTCTCATCCTCCTCAATAGGAGCGTTTTAGTTTCCTCTTATAGGAACTTTTAGGATATTGTTTTAGAATTTGTCTTTTTAGGATTTATTTTCCTTGTTTGAATATGATGAGTGTGTAAATACTCATCATTTTTGTCCCATCTAGACTGCAAAAATATTTAAAAACATGCAGATATGCTTCAAAATACAGGAAATATCATTTGATTATGTTTTTATGTGTTGCAAGTGCAAAAGGATTGAAAACAGGTGAAAACAAACAAAGTTTGCATAATTGGCAGTTTCATTCCCTGAAGTTTCAAAAATGGCAAAACAAGTCCTCCGGTTTTCAAAAATGGAAAATTATCTTTTATGGTCCTTGTATTATTGAAACTTGGCATGAATAACCCTTGGAGATAAAATTTAGATTTGGCAACTTTGGTCCCTCGATTTTCAGAAGTTACATAAT
The DNA here is from genome assembly GCA_021014915.2 of Artemisia tridentata subsp. tridentata. NCBI lineage: Eukaryota > Viridiplantae > Streptophyta > Magnoliopsida > Asterales > Asteraceae > Artemisia > Artemisia tridentata. The sequence continues at coordinate 66,721,692 of CP139509.1, read as the reverse complement.
TGGTCCCTAAGTTTTACCTAAAATCCAAAACTAATCCTATCCTTATAAACCTACCCAACTTAAATAAACCCAGCAACCAACCCAACCCAATCCAATCCCTAACCCAGCCCACAACCACACCAGCCCATTTACCCTTTGTTTAAATAAAACCCAATACCCCGGTTTGACCCCAGTCAAACCTTTCCCTTTCTCCTTAAACCGCCAAAACTAGACACCCATACCACCTCACCCACAGTTTCTCTGCTCCATCACTTCACCCCCTCCTCCTTCCCAATACTCTTCACCTAATAGCCAAAACGCATTTAATGCGTCTTCCCCATCACCTCAGACCAGTAATAGTGGTATTTTCCCACTATCTTATTTTGGCGCCAAAAATCAGAATCAAAGGCTGAGATCAGTTGAAGACCATCCAATGGTGCAGGAATGATCAGAAGGAGATAAGAGAGAAATCCCACCTCAGTTTTTGTATAAATAGGGCAAATGTAAGCCTTAATGGCTAGGTAGTTAATTTTTAGTTAATCGTTTTTATTTTATCAGTCTTTCCTTATTGTAATTTCCCAAATTCCAGTTTTAATTCAAGTCAATTACAGTTGTATTGTTCTAATTTCAAGCTTTCCTTTACTTATTATTAGTTTTTAATAATTTTAAGCTTACTGTAATTCGTATTAAATAAAATAAGTTGTTAAGAACCAATCAAAAGCCTATATACCCTTAATATAAGCTTATGTAAGCTTTTTATAGCTTTCTGTAAGCTTAAACTCAGCTTAATAGTTTTAATATGGAAAAGTCAACAAAAGTCAAAGGGAGCTCAAAAATAAGCTGTCCTGGGTAATAAGCTAATCTGGAAGGCTTTTCTGGGGTTTCTAGCTTGTTGTTAACAAGCTAGGTGTGTCCTGATTCTAAGTTCTCTGTTCCATAATCATTTTCAGTTGTAAGCTTTTATTTCATTTCTGCTTAATTTCTATTGTCACTATAGAACAACTTAATTCTAGCTTATTATTGTTATTTCCAGCTTCTTATTAGTTTCTAAGTATATTTCATCAGTTGTATCAGTTTTTAAATAGTCTTTTCTTATTTCTACTTAAAAAAGTAAAAAAAAAAAAGCCAAAAATTGCTAATACTAGTATAGCTTATTATTCTGCTTATTTATATTTTAAAAGTTGCTTAATATGGTTAATATAAGTTAGTTAATCAGTTAAATCTAGAAATCTTAGTTTAAATTAGCTAGTTCCTTTGAAAAAACTAAAACAGTCCCTTATTAAGGGGTGTTTGGATTAAGCTTATTTGATGGATTAAAATTAGTGTACTGTTCATTTGCTTCTTCCTCAACTTTGATCTAGCTTAATTAAAGATGTTTAGACATGTTTCTGATAGGACTTAGCAGATTTGAGCACTTTTGAGGATTTTAGTGTATAAGTGCTTTTATAGAATATCAAACTGCCTTAGATAGCATCTAATAAGCTGAGCTTATCTCAGCCATCTTTTTTGGCATTTTTGTGTTCTCTATAGTTGTTATAGTGTTTATCCAAGAGTTGGTTGTATTTCAGTTAGTTTAGAAAGAATTAAGTGAAAATCACTCATTACTGCATCAGATTATATGCTGTGCAGAACAACTTAAACACCATCTGTTCTCAGCTTGTTATCTGCTTATTCCTTTAAGCTCACTGGCTGATTTTTGGTTTCCAAATAGTTCACATAGCTAGCTTTTAAGACAATATCTGGTATTCCACTTCTTAGCTCATTTCCTAGCTTAAATCTAGTTTGCAAAAAACCCATTAAGCACTGATTCTAACCCTGCATAGCTTATTCAGATTTCACACATATGTTCTAGTGCTTAATTGGAGCTCAATTAGATTGTTAGATTTGGGGCTTTTTATATTTTGGTATAGCTTATAGTATAGGGTAGCTTTTGCCCCCATAATATTCTACTTTTCTGCTTATTTAAGTGCTTTAAATTGATCTGCAAGTTGGCTGATTTTCTGTCATTTCTGCATAATTTGATTGCTGTTCAAAGTGCTTATCAGCTTATTCTCTTGTGCTTATTCTTGCTTAAATAGTTGTTTTATGCTTTAAATAGTCTGTTTAACTATTTCCTAGCTTTTGGTAATTTTCTAGCCTTTTAGCTTATTTTTGGCTTATTTGCAAACTGCTTATCTGCCCAAATCAGCTTATTATGCTTAGATAAGCTCTACTTTTATTTTTCCTAGCTTTCTAATATTATTTTAGACTTATCCTGAATTTTTCAGATTTTTCCTAAGTCATTTACTATTTTTAATCTTTTTAATTAGTTTATAATAGTAATTAATTCATAATAAATTAAATAATAATCAAAAAAATATAAATCTTTTTTCTAAAATTTTATTTTATTATTTAGGATTTAAGAAAAATAAATTTTCAATTTTAAGATTAGAAAAATCGAATATAAAAAAAGTGATAGCTTCTATTTAAGCCATTTGGCTTATTTTAAGCTTTTTCATTAAGCACTTTTCATTTTTATAATTTTCCTAGGTTCCTGTACTTACATAATATTTTTAGAAAAAGTTTCATATTTATTAGAGTTCATTTAGTATTTATTATAATTTAAATTAGTTTTAAATAATTATTAAATAGTAATTAATTAATAATAAATAGATAAAAAGTCAAATAAATATATTTTAAGTTTTAAAATAAATTTTAGGTTATTTTTAGCTTATTTAAGTTATTTCCTTAAATTTCAGTTTTTATCCCCTTTTTGGAATCCCGTTACGCGTTTTTAGGTTAATTTGTTCATACCTTAATATTTCAGTGAGAATTTGTTTCTCATTTGTCAAATAGAATTAAACAATCAAAATTATATTCCCCATCATCAGTCACTCTAATTCCAAGCTTCAAACGATTGTCCATTCCATCCTCGTTGGGAAACGATCCGGGTAATCACTTACCTGGTCTCACACTACACACATCGTATTCACGGGTTTTGTAAATTGATCTTTTTCCTAAAAGGTTAATTTGTCATTTCTCGCGTATATCGCGTATTCGTTCTGAGCATATATTTATATATACGTTTTCAGACGGATCAGAATATAACATCATTTTTTCCAAGTAATGAATATTATGTTTCTATGCTTGTGGGTGATCAACATTAAGCATATTATCTCATTTTAGATTACTAACATTATAGTATGGTTGTTTTAACTTCACATATTGCTTTGATCAAATGTACATTAGGTACTAAATTTTGGTCAGACACTTCATTTTGACTTTTTAAAGTCAAACGGGTTGACCTTTCTTGTTTGGTTGACTATTACATATGCATATTGCTTCTTGATTGAAGTATTTCATTATTAACCTTTATTTTGTAGCTTTTCTCAACCTTGAATCATATACGTTTGGTACCCTAGCAGCGGAGAGTATAGATCGAGGGGGAGTATATCATATACTAACTCATCATTTTATAGCATTTTTCACACTTGAAATGTATACGTTGTTACTCTAGCAATGGGGAGTATACATCAAGGGGGAGCATATCATAGTCTAACCATTTGTTTTGTAGGATCATACATCATCATACATCATATCCTTAGTACTCCATTTAGGGGGAGTATAAATCAAGGGGGAGCTTTAAAGTTCTCAAAATCGCATTCCGCTTCGCATATCTTCTTTTTGTTTCGACAAAAAGGGGGAGATAGGATTAAGTTTTCATCACTGTGAAACATCACAATACATAATTTTTGCTTAAAATAAATTTTAAAAAAATTTCATAAACTAACTTAATCTATATTTTTAAAAGACTCGTCATTTATTTAAGCTTTTTACTTAAAAATACACTTTATGTTTTGTCATCAACAAAAAGGGGGAGATTGTTAATACAAATATCGTCCTAAAAACGTTATTTATATTTTACGATCTTTGCTTAGTTTTGTTAATGACAATTACAAAGTTTATCTTTAAGCAAAGCATAAATAAGATTAAGTCTTTTATATTTATAGTGATAAGTCTTTTTAAAAACACATTTTCACATTACAAAGTTTACTAGGAAGTACATACATACATTTTACAAGTTTATTTCTTAAATTAGAAACTTTATTATAAAATATTAGGATGACATCATGGCATGCATCATGAACATATCTTGGAAAGATTTTGTGATATTTTGTTTAGATCTTCAAGCCAAAGAGTTGACATTTGAAGATATGAAAAGATTGTGCAAGATTTGGAAAGATATGAAGATCTCTTAGCTGGCCTGACATGGCGGATCCAAAGCCATACAAAGGCAGATCCAATTTTTGGGATCCGCCAACTGTTGAACAGTTTGCCTATAAATAGCAAGCTGATCATTTGGCCATTTTTATCACTCATATAGCTTAAATACATACTCATTCATTTACATATCACTAACCCATATCATTCATTCATTTCATTGATCTTTCCTTTTGTAGCAAAGAAGATCACAACATATAAGGATTAACAGTCTGTTGTTATCCTTTTAGTATAGAGTCTGTGTGATCTTGTATTAGTTCACACATCATTGTTTGTATCGTTCATTCAGTAGAGTTTGGTTAGTGTTTTAGTCCTTAAAACACAAAGAGTGTCGGGAGTGGTTGTACCCTTGTGAAAGAACCAACGGGAGTGGTTGTACCCTTGTAAAGAACCCGGTGTTTAGCTTAGTACCGGATAAAGATTAAGCGACGTGTAAAGGTTTTCTCCGCCTAGAAGAGAGCTTGTTTCTTAGTGAAGAAAAACTCTCGAGTTTGAGGCTCGAGGAGTGGAGTAGGGCAAGGAAGAGAGTCCTTGTAGCCGAACCACTATAAATATCCGTGTTGTGTGGTTTGATCATTCCTTTCCTTACTTACTTATATTATATTGTTTGTTTGTGCGTACTTACTTTGAAATCACGTTAAGTCATAAAGCGAATTAATTTTAAACGGTAAAACTATTCAACCCCCTTCTAGTTTTCCACATATTCTTAGATTACTATTATTGGGTGAAACAAGTTGATGGGAACAAAAAGCCACAATTAACTTCGATGAGATCTAAAGAGATCCAACTACTCCACTTTTAGCAATCTAACTTATAAACAACTCTATCATTTCTCGTTCTTCGCAAATTTAAAATCTTAAATAATAAGATCCGCGAATGCTTAGCCAAATAATCAAGCCATGCATGTATAAAGTCAATTACGGGAACTTGCAAACTCTTAAAAAGAATTCGCGTTTTATAGCTCCTTGTATAAAAGACTAGCAAAAGCTTATAGATTATGTAAGTTAAGGGAACAAGCTAGGGCTCAACACGCCCGGTCAAGTCAAAATTTTATTCCTACTCTCACCAGCGGAAAGTCAACATTGTGTCAAAACACTTATTATATTTTTGCAAAGTTTTTTAAATTTTCTCATTTTTTTGGTATTTTTCTTCACATTTTTGGTGGAAAAACGGGGTTGCGAGAGTAACGGCAAAAAATGCAAGGCAAAATCAAATCGAAAGATTACCCCCCCCCCGACTAAAACGAGACATTGTCCTCAATGTCTTAAAGGTAAGGGTTCTCCTACATAAATCTAAGGCCGTTTATTAATTATGCCAAATAGATAAACGTTAGTCGATAAGATTTAGGATATCGGATGAGCAACGAATGATGAAACTCGAGTGGAGAAAGACAAAACCACGAGCACGAGAGTCTTCATAATTCGGGCAAATCCTGGACACATCACAAACAACCATGAAACACGAGAAATGGAAGAGGTAGACCTCCTCACGTCACTTATTAGAAAGAAAATATAAAGAAGATAGAAGGATAAGCATGGGGTGCCTCCCACGAAGCGCTTGTTTTTTATCGAGTCGTATAGCTTGACTCGCCCCGAATTTAATTGTTCTTTAGGGAGCATGTGGAAAAGATAATCTCAACCGGACTTCCATTCAAGAGGTTTGGATAAACATTGAAACAAATGAAAGTTCCACACCGACGAGATACCCACGGTTTTAAGAAAGAGCAACCATAAACGGTGATATCAGGGTCAAAGATAGTATCCTCACTCCCGACGGAGTGAAGGAGAGGAGAAGTCACATCATACGTGATGAAGGGAAGAAAGATTTTTATAACAGTTAAGATCAATTCTTCATCCTCAAAAGCAGATTTTTCATTTTCCTTAATTTGAATATCATTGTTAAAGCTCTTTTGGCTATTTTCAACAAAAGTCTCAGGAGGGAGGGTTGGGATGATGTCATCAATAAGCAAAGTATTATGAGAAAGTACACCTCCCCCAGACTAGAATTTTCTCAAGATCGAAATAAAAATGATTATACTCTGGATGAGAGAGTTCACCGGAGAACTCTTCAAAGATAACCGGATCATTTTTATCAAAGAGAAACGAGTTGTACTCGGGAAGAGAGATATAAGCATGAGAAGTGGTACTGCCACTGCTCGTCTCTTCCGAAAGGTCGATGTCAAAGCAAAAGGCTTCATAAGCCGGGAGAGAATAATCGGGATGAGAAGTGGGACTGCCACTACTCTCCTCTGCCATATCAAAGATAAAACTCTCATATTCGGGAAAAGAATCCTTGAGCTCGAGCTCCGGAGAATCCGATGGCTTATCTTTAACAACAGCTTCTTCAATAAATTCCTTCGGGGGGAGGGAAAATAATGGATCATCAAATATCATCTTTTCTAATAACGGAGCATCTCCCTCCGGATCACAATCAGCATCAACAATTTCCGGTGAAATTGGATCATCAACAAGAAAAACCTTGAGCTCTTCCATAGAGATATCACTTCCCTCAAGCGGAGGAGAAGGATGGGAAGAGTCGAAAATGACTGGTTCAGAAGTCGGAGTGGGATTGCCACTCGAGAAATTTTCAAAAAATCAAGGAACTTTTTGAGCATACTCCTCAATATCAATTATATCGATTCGGTTAACCGAGAATTTATCAGAAATGGAGGAGTAGCTTGAAGTTTGGTCAAGTTTAAAAGTCACGGCTTGATCATCAACTCGTAGAGTAAGCTCTTCACCATAAACGTCAATCAAAGCACGCCCCGTTCTCAAGAACGATCTCCCTAAAATTAGGGGAACTCGGGGATCAGCATCGAAATCTACGACGACGAAATCAACCAAAAAATGGAACTTTCCCACATGCACGAAAACATCTTCAGCTATACCCATAGTATGAGTAATCAACCGATCGGCTAGCTCAAGAGTCATACGTGTAGGGGTCAGTTCTGGAAGAGCAAGCTTTTTCCACACGGAGAATGGCATGAGATTAATGCTAGCGCCAAGATCGGCCAAGGCGAGACACTCAATCAATCCCGGGAAATCGCAAGGGATGAGAAACTTACCGGGGTCTCCTAATTTTTCTAGAAGTTTCTTAAGGATAACCGCCGAGCAATTTTCATTCAATGGTGTGTTTGCTAATTCAAACAATTTTTCTTTGTTATTCAATAAGCTCTTGAAAGTTGAAGCAAACTTAGGCAATGAAGTAAAGCATCCACAAAGCTCAAATCGAAATGAAGCTTTTGGAAGAGTTGGAGGAATTTCAACATTTGTTGATTGTTCTTCTCACGGAGCTTTGGATTAGTCGGATAAGGTAACGACTTTTTGAACTTTGGAGCACTTTGGACAACCGGAGGTTGGACGTATTCGGTACTTCCGTTATTAGTAGGAAGTTCCGTGTCCTTTGTCGCCTCGGTCTCACGGTCCACTACCTTGGGAGGAAGAGAAGAAGAGGTAGTCGGAGCCGTGGGTCCCTCATAAGCTAAACCACTTCGGGTGGTTATGGCTTTCAATTCTCCCTTAGGATTAGGAATTGTATTACTTGGGAGGGAAGATGTTCCCGATCCTGATGGTCGTTCTGTCATTGTTTTCCTAAGATCGTTTATTTGATTAGCTAACATTCGATTAATTTATTCTTGTGATTTCATAAAACTTTTTAACAACTCATCCGAGGGCGGTTGATTTTGAACAAATCCTTGATTATTTCCTTGATTAAGATTTTTCCCTCAGTTGTTTTGATTGAAACCTTGATTGAAATTTCCCTGATTTAAATTCCCTTGGTTTTGAAAACCCTGATTTTGATTAAAATTTCAATGATTTTGATTTTGAAAATTCCCTTGATTCGGGCCTTGATAATTTCCCTGGTTTTGAAATCCTTGGTTCATCCGATTTTGATTTTGATTAAATTGAGCATTTCGGTTTTGCACATTCAGATTTTGATTTTGATTGAAATCGGGTGGTCCAAGGTAATTGTTAGAACGGTAGCTAAGAAGATTACGGTCTCCTTGCGGTTGGTAACCGTTACCTCCTGTGTTAAAGGTTCCCGTAGTAGCATACACATTCTCTTGAGTGAAGCCACCGGCGGCTGGGCACTCAAAATACGGATGTAGACCACCACACGTTTCACAACTTTGATTAACCACATTAACTTGATGGTTGTTTTGATTCTGATTTTGGTACATTCTCAAGATAGCAGTAGACAAATCATCACACTTTTTGGTGAGTGCGGCTATTTCGGGGGAAGAAGAAGTAGTGGTAGATCTAGTTGACTCATTCCTCTCGGAAGAGGAATCCCAATAATTATGGTGGGCGGTCATATTCTCGATTAGATCATAGCACTCTTCGGGTCGCCTTTTCATAAAGGTACCACCGGCCGCAGCATTGATTGTGTCACGGTGTCTCAATGTTAAACCATTATAGAACGTATCTATTATGGTGACTAATAACATGTTATGATTCATCGGGAAGCTGGCGAAAGTTGCTTATATCATTTCTCAATTTTGTTACCATCGACGGTGGAAAATATTTTGCCAAGAATTTTGAAACCATTTCATCAAAATTGTGAATTAAATTCTTTGGAAGACGATCAAACCATGCGGTGGCATGATGCGTCAAAGAATATGGGAAAAGATATAGACGAAGGGTGTCATCGGAGACCCCATTTTGCTTCATGCTCTGGGTGACGGTAAGGAATTTATCAAGATGCTTGTTTGCATCGTCACCCGGCAAACCGTGAAATTGGCAAGAATTTTGGACTTGTTGGATCATATGGTGTTTAAGTCCAAAATCCGTAGCTTCGATATTAACGGGGGCAATTGGGCCACCACGTCCGTGCATAGTTGGTTGGCACAATTCCTCCATCGTTCGGAGATCGAGAGCTGGCACTTGATCTTGATGTGCACCCACCGGCGAGTGCATCATGTTTTGATCGTTATTGTTCATTTCTCCAACGTTTGGAAAATCAACATGGTGATTGTGACGAATAATTCTCTCGGGATTTGAGAGAGGCGAAAGAAGATCGTGAGAAGAAGAAGAACGGGTGTTCATATACCAAAAAGAAACAAAAATTTAAAAAGAAAAACAAAATTTGAAAATGAAAATATTTTTTGATTTTTATATTAAAAATTTGAAAAACATAATATTTTTGGGATCGATCCTTCAACCGGAATTCGTTTCTTTTTAGACTACTCGCAAAGTGGCGGAAGAGAAGAATGGATCTCTTTTCGGTTTGCAATTTAATGTCAAAACCTCCTTAAACTCCTTTTATAGGTTGTAGAATAAAAATAATTCGAAAACAATTCATTTCTCGATTTGTTTTGTTGTTTTTTTAATTTTTTTGGTATTATAAACACTTTAGGAAAAGTGTTAGTGATTTTTCAATTTTATTTTGATTTTTTATAAGAAAAATATTTACGAGAAAAAAAACGATAACTTCACGGGAAGGGTCTTCAAAACATGAATCGACAAACGGAAATAAAAAATTCACTTCAACCTTCCCCGACAGCGGCGCCAAAAATTGATTGATATTTTCAATTATAAGTCCAAGGATTTACAACGGAAATATGTAAACCCGGGTCGTTTTCCCGTCGAATGATGAATGGAATTATGTGACATAGAGTCGTGAAACGTGTAGTGAATAGTGAATAAAGAGAGGTTTTGGATTTTTAAGCTTAAAAATATTAACATAAACTAAAAACGAGTAAATAAGAAAGGAAAACGATAATCTAAAGCGCACGTAAGCAAAAACGTAAAGGAAATCCTAAAAATGCGCACGCTCGGGCTAATCTCGAGCTTTAAAAGTGAAATCTAAGAAATATTAACCCTAGGATCGCAAAATTATTTTTTCTAAGTCCTAATTAACCAAAAAGAATTTTAGAAAAAAGAATTTTATTTTTTTAACTTTTATCTAATTTTCTATGAATTAAAAACTAAATGTATCTAATTAAATGATTAAAAAATATTAAAACTATTGAGAAAATTATGAAACTTTTATAAAAACTAACTATTGTGATAATTATTAGAAGAAAAATAAATTGAAAGAAAAAGCTATTAGCAATAAGCAGTTTTAAGTAAATAAGCTAAACATTAAAAAGAAGCATAAAAGATTTGAAGAAGAACCCTTGGGCAGAAAAGACCCAAGGGCACGTTTGGTAGTGAGGCTGTGTGTTGAGGTGTGGAAAGGCTAGAGACCAGGGTTCGAACCCTGATTTTGGCTTTTTGAAAAATTATTATTTTATTTATTTTTATTTGTTTCTTTTAAAAACTTATTAAGCACAATAAAATAAGCTAATTTTATAAAACCGACAATTTATAAAACCTAACAATAAGCACAGAAATAAGCTAGTTTAAGCTCAGACAATGAATTACAAGCAAGTAAGCTAAGGCTATAGTCTAATGAGCTATAAGCTAATCTAGGCTACAAAAAGAAATGAAATAAGCTAAAGCAAACTGATTATAGTCTAAATAAGCTAAAGGACAACCATTAAGCTATAAACAAAAGCTGATAAGCACTGATGGTCAATTAAGCAAAAGATGGACTGATTGCAGGCACAAAATAGGCTAACTGGGCATTTTCTAATTTAATTTTAAGTGCTTAAAAGATAAGCTAAAATCACAAAACAGAAGGCACATGCAATTCATACACCAATAAGCTAGGAAACTGAAATTCAGACCAAGAGAAACTTATTTTCTGCTTAAAAATAAGCTGAGAAAGTAGCTATTCAAGACATGGATATACTAATTGCTCAGTGTATGCTTGACTTGAATAGGAGACTTTTGAGCTTAATTTAAAGCTCAATTAAGCTTAACTAAGGGCTGAGACTAATGACTAAGCACAATACTATAAGCAAACAACTTAGAAATCGCAAAATAAGCTCTTAATCTCCTCAAATAAGCACTGAAATGGGGGCTGAGAACTGATGCAGACTGCTATTAAGGATCTGTGATCAGATTTTGACAAAAAATGGTCCAAAGCTATAATTAACCAAATTACATGAAACCAGCTCTCTTAACTCAATGTATTACACTATAATGAACTCAGAAAAGAAACAAATCAGGACCTAATAAGCTTCTATCTATAAAAAGCTATAATGCACAGATTCCACCCTCTAACTTATAACAACTATCTCCAATCCTCAAAAACCTTCAAATCAGCTAAAAACCTCCTACAAACAACTCATATAAGCTATATTAAGACAGATTAAAGTTTACCAAATGACCAATGAACAGTAACTCAGAATCTAACCCAATTTCAAGCCTATTCCAAACAACCCCTTATCTGTCCTGAATTGAGTAAAAAGCTATTAAGACCTAATTTTAAGCAATGATACTGAATCACTAATGATTATCTAAGTTAATTTAACCCTAATGAAGAATTTTTTTATCTGGAAATAAGCACTAAATAAGCCAAACCTATATTGAGCTATTTTTTGGTGTTTTTATGATTTCAAGGACAAATTAAGCTAAAGCAAACACAAACAAGCAACTTAACCACAAATTAGAATAATTAAGCTAAAAATAATCAAATAAGCACTGAGTAGATAGAAATAAGCTAATGAACAGTAAATTAAGCAAAAAATTAAACTTAATGCAAAAAAAACTAACCAAGCCCTTGCTCAAAACAGGGCAAAAATGCTCGAGGAGCTACTCAACAGCTGCAGCTTGTCAAATGACAAGCTGATGATAGAAATAAGCTCTTCCCTTGCTAGCTTATCTTCCAAAACAGCTTATTTGACTATTTTGACTTTTTGAAATTGAAACTGAATTGAGCAAATTAATTTTGACAAAAGCTTATAACAAGCTTATATAAGCTTATGGAACAGTAAACTAAGTTTAAAAACAGAGTTTTAATGGTAATGGAAGATTTAAGGTAAATAGGTAATTAAAAGAAAAAACTAAATTTCATTAATAAAAGGTAAAAATTACAATACTGAGAATGGAATTACAAAGTTTTTAATGTAAATTACTGAAAAATTAAACAAGCTAATGGCCTAAATTCTTCTAAATACTTGAAAAATTGGTCAAATCTGGTGAGTGAGGAGAGAACTGCTATTTATAGGCCTCAAGGAAGCATCTAGGGTTTCTTCAGAATCAATCCCAGCCCTCAATTTGTTGATGTCGACATCTACTCATAATCTCAGCCCTTAGATCATTTGTTTAATTTTTGCTTTAAAGTGAGCGGGAATAACTGTGGCTTACCTTATGCCATGTGGACATATCACATATACAATACCCTTGATCGCCGGCTATTTCTACAAGCCTATTTGAAATAAGCGTGTTGGATGCATCCGCGCGTTGCGGCGGATTTTTTTTGTTTGGTATTTTAGGTCGGTGTTTGTTCATATGTTTGTTGCCAAAACTGTTTGCTCATGTAAATATGATTCACGTTTGTTTGTCATGTGTTTATATTTTATTTGGGTTACAATATTTGAGCTTCCTTTAAAAATATCACATTTTTATCACAACTAAAAATATACAAAAAGTTATTAACACTCGAGGATGGTTTTAAAATTGGTTAATTACTTAATTCCATATATACCCAATTTAAGCCCTTATATGTCATATTTGTCCTACTAAAAATCATAATACTAATGATGAGTGTGTAAATACTCATCATTTTACACCCATTTAAGACACAAAAATGACCAAAAACACCCAAACATATTGCAGATATACTTGGTTTTGTGTTTTTATGTGTTTCAGGTACAAAGGATTGAAAACGGAGCGAAAACGAGCATTTTTGGATAGACTCGACAACAATGGTGCATTTGATCAAGAAAAGTCAAAGTCAACCCCAAAAATACCAAAACAACACAAATGGTCCTTGGAAAATAATTTTCAATATTGGCAGCCTAGGTCCCTGGATTTTTAGACTTTACAAGATTGGTCCCTCAAGGTTTAAACAAATTCCAAATCCAACCTTATCCTAAAAATTAAACCCTTTTTATCCTTTATCCCAACCCAAGCCCAAACATGAAATAATAAACCCAAATCCGGCCCACCCTTTTTAGTTAACCCACCAGGTCAAACCCGGTCAACTACACCCCTTTCCCACCATTCCCGCCAACAATAAACCAATCCCATCACCCATTCCTTCCCCGACAATTTTGTCTCCTCTTCCCCACTCCTCATAACCTACCCAGCCAACCTACCTCACCCAAAGTCAAAACCCATAGTTTATTTCCTCTCCCCCATCCTCCAGGTCAGCAATCCACACCTTTTTGGGCGCCAAACTGATTTTTGAGGGCAGAGATCATTTTACTTTAATCCAACGGGTGGAATTGATTCCAAGAAGCACACAAGACTTTCCAAAGCTATTTTCCCTCACAAAACTAGCACAAACGTGCAAGACCTTAGTTTTATTTTTTTTAGTATAAATAGCAGTCTTTGTAGCCTTTGAAAGGCAGGATTAATTTTTAGCTTAAAATTATAAGGTACTTTGTATTTTTATTTTCCAGTAATGTAATTCAACTTTAGTTAATGAAATCTTAATTTTCTTGTTAGTCAAAAAGTCAACTGCTACTGTTCCTCTGCTTATTTGAGTTCTTATTGCTTTTTCTTTGCTTATATGTTCTGTTTGAAGTAATAGCAGCCTAGTTTGATAATCAGTTTAAGTTTTAATCTCATTTTCATTCAATAACTTAAAATCAGTCAAATAGTCAAATATAAGCTTATAGCTTATTAGATGCTTATTTTAAATTGGAGTTTGCTTATTTTACCTTCATTAAGTTAGTTAAGTTCTAATAAGTCAGAATCATGGATGAATTTGGTGTGTTCTAGTGTTTATCTCAAAACAGCTTAAATTAGGGGTGTTTGGTTTAAGACACTGCTGAGTGTCAAGAGCATTTTTACTGTTCATTTTCCATCTTGTGAGTTTTGATTTAGCTTAATTAATGCTAGAAAAGCTGTTGTTGATAAGATTTAAGTAACTTGGATGAATTTTATGGTATTTGGCTTATGGGACCATTCTTAGGAGCAAAACTGCCTCACTAAGCTCACATAAGCTGTGGCTTGTTTGATCAAAATTTTTTGGCAAAGTAAGTTGTAACTCAGTAGTCTAAGTAAGATCCCAAGAGCTGGTAACATTCCATCTAGATTTGAAAGAGTTGGGGTTCAAAGGCCTCAACTGCTGCATCAGAATCCCTTGTGCAGCTCTGCACAGCTAGTTGCTGATCTCAGCTGTTTAACTGCCTGTCCACTTGAATTAATTTCTTGATTTGTGGTTTTCTCAGTAGTTTGTGGGATAGGTTTTTAGGTTCTGAGTCTGGATTTCTTGGTTCAGCTTATTAAATAGCTTATTTTCACTCTGCAAATGGCTCCCATTGGACTGATTCAGGCCTGTAAACTATTTTGTCCCTTATGCATCTGTACTTGGATCAAATTGAGCAGAAATTGATTGTTAGAAATTGGCCATTTTGAGTTTATAAGCAGATTTTGGTATAATCTTTCTGCATCTGCTTTTAGTTTGCTAAAATTAGCTTTTACCTTGGTGCTAGACCAGCTTAAAGTCTGCTGTTGACTCATTTGTTCTTGCCATTAACTAGTTACAGCACAATCTGCTTATTTGCTTATTCTGAGTGATTCTCTAGTCTGATTAAGTTGATTTAAGCTTCTATTAGTGTGTTGAACTATAGCTAAGCATTTGGTAATTTTTGGTGAACATTAGCTTATTTTAGAGCTTATTGCAAACTGCTTATTTGCCTATTCTGCTTATTAGGGCTTAGATAGTATCTGAATTTATTTTTCCTAGATAGAGAATTTAATTTTAGATTTTCCAGCAATTTTTCAGATTTTTCCAAAGTCATTTAATATTTTTAAATCATTTAAATAGTTTCTTTTAGTTTTTAATTCATAAAAAATAATTTAAAAGTCAGAAAAATAAAATTCTTTTTTTCAAAATTTTCTTTTGTCATTTAGGACGTAGAAAAATTAATTTGGTATCCTTAGGATTAGTTTTTGATAGATTTCACTTTTAGTCTCGCGTTTTCCCGGTTTTTAAATTACGTTATTTTCTTTCTTCGTGTTTTGCTTATATTTGCTTTGTAGATTTACATGTTTAAGTTTCCCGTAGCCTATTTATGCTTCCCGTAGTTGTAAATTTAATCAAAATCCAAAATCTCTCCATTTTCATATTTCAAACACGATTCACAAACCCGATCTCACAAATTCCATTCATCCTTCATCGGGGATAACGAACCGGGTCACACATACTTCACTTGTGTTTCCTTGGAAAAATATGACTTGATTCCAACGAATCAAATTTTGGCGCCGCTGCCGGGGAGGGCTGTAGCGAATTTTAAAATCTCGTTTGTCAAATCGTGTTTTATAAACCAATCTTTGTGAAGGTTTTATAGTATTTTTGTGAATATTTTCTTAAAAAAAAAAAGAACACTTTGTCTAAAGTGTTTTCAAAAAATACAAAAAATAATATGTCCTCACTTTATTGAAAGTGTTGTAAACAATAAAAAGATCCAACAAAACAAATCGTGAGTTAATTATTTTCGGATTATCGTGAAATTACAACCTATACAAGTGGTTTAAGGATGGTTTGACATTAAATTGACAAACCGAAAGAGGCGGGTTTTTAATCAGCTTTATAGCGAACCTTTGCTTCTCCGCCACTCTGCGAGTAGTTTTGTGAGAAACGAATTTTGATTGACGAATCGATCCCAAAAATATTGTGTTAATATCCAAAAATCCAAAAATATTTTCATTTTCAAATTTGGTTTTCTTTTTAAACTTTTGTTTCTTTGTGGTGTATGAACACCCGTGCTTCTACACCAAATCTTCTTTCACCAGTTTCAAATCCCGAAAGAATTATTCGTCGAGGTCGACGTCTTGATTTTCAAGACGACGAAGAAATGGCGGATAATCGTACCATGGCCGAAATGCTCCAAGCACCCACCGAGGGTTACGGAGATGCCATCGTTTTACCACCAATCAATTCTGACCATTTTGAATTGAAGACTCATTTGATTCAACTCGTGTCTACAAATCAATTCCACGGGTTTGACCGTGAAGATCCTTATGCACACATCCGTTGGTTCAACAAGTTAACCTCGACCATCAATCACAAGGATGTGCCGCAAGATGCTATCAAATTGAGACTATTTCCGTTTTCACTCTCAGGGGCAGCCCGGACTTGGCTGGAAAAAGAACCCCCTCGATCCATTGAAACTTGGGTGGATCTCGTACAAAAATTTGTCAATTTTTTCTTTCCTCCATCAAAGACGACTAATCTAAAGAATGAAATTTCGGGATTTCGTCAAGGTTTCGATGAAAACTTCGGAGAGGCATGGGAACGATTCAAAGATCTTCTCAGAAAATGCCCACATCATGATTTCACGGAGTTGCAACAAATCAACACGTTTTATAATGGGTTGAATGGAAACGATCAAGATTCGCTTAATGCGGCCGCCGGTGGCAATATCTTGAATCGTCGACCTAAAGATGTGATTGAAATTTGTGAAAATAAGTCTAAAGTTCCTATTTCTCGAAACAAAGTGAATGTTCCTATCACTCAAGCTTCTTCATCCGGTAACTCATCAGAGATAGCCGCACCGTTAGCCGCTCTAACGGATGTAATTCGTTGCATGATGAAGGAAGTGAAAGAAATTAAGAGTGAAATTCATAAACCAAAACAAATCAAAGCCGTAAACAAAGTGTGTGAAACTTGTGGTGGCCCGCATGCGTATTATGATTGTCAAGCAACCAATGCTTCTTTTTACCAAGCTCCCGTAGCAGGCGTAAATTACAATCAATACCGACCGCAAGCGGAAACTCATTACCGAGCACCGAATGCTATGGTACCACCCGGTTTTCCACCCGTGCAAAATCATAATAATCAAAACCGCTTTGTTCAAAATCAAGGTCAAAACTTTAACAATTCTCAAAATTTCAATCAAAACCGTAACAATTTCAACCAACCTTGCCAACCTCCAACTCAACAAGTTTATCAACAACCTCCTCAAGCTCCTTTGACAAATGACTTCATGAAAATTACTGAGTCAAGCATTCGTTCAATGCAATCTCAAATCAATAATATAAAAGTCGAGTTGAGGAAGGAAATTGATACTACGTTGTCTCGTCAAACAAATGAGTTGAAAAATATGATGAGCAGTTTCATGAACATGAATATGAACCAAGCTTCTTCATCTTCCGGAGGATTTCCGAGCAATACCATCCCTAATCCTAAGGGTGAGTTGAAAGCCATCACCACTCGAAGTGGTAAGACGCATAATGGACCCTCGACTCCTATGCCTCCTCCCCCGAGGGAAGTGAGTCGAGATACCGAGGTGACAACGGACAAGGTGCATTTTTCAAGCCCACGAAGTACCGCACACGTCCAACCTCCGGTCAACCAAACTCCAATTCCAGAACCCGATGTTCCGAAGACCAATCCTAAGCCTTCAATTCCATATCCTTCAAGGCTTAATCAACAAAAGCTACATGATAAAACAAATCAACAAATGGAGAAATTTTTTAAAATCTTCAATGAATTGCACTTTGATATAAGCTTCGCTGATGCTTTCGTTCTTATGCCTAAATTTGCATCTACACTTAAAAGTTTGCTAAGCAACAAAGATAAGTTGACTGAGATGGCAAAAAACCCGCTTAATGAGCAATGCTCGGCGGTTCTCCTCAAAAAGCTTCCCGAAAAGCTCGGAGGCCCCGGTAAGTTTTTAATCCCATGTGATTTCTCAGGGATGGTACAGTGCTCAGCCTTGGCCGATCTTGGCGCAAGCATTAACCTTATGCCACTCTCGGTATGGAAGAAATTATCTCTTCCGAAGCTTACCGATACTTGCATGACACTCGAGCTAGCGGACCGCACTATAACTCATCCGCGCGGAATAGCTGAGGATGTCATTGTGAAAGTAGGAAAGTTCCACTTTCCCACTGATTTTGTTGTGGTAGACTTTGATGCCGATCCTCGAGTTCCACTCATTTTGGGTAGAGCTTTCTTAAGGACGAGTCGTGCTCTCATTGATGTATATGCTGAAGAGTTAACCATTCGTGTTGAAAATGAAGAAGTCACGTTTAACATCAATCAAGACTCTAAACCTCGAACCACCAAAGGCAACGTTGCTACGGTGAATAAAAAATCTGAAAGAATTGATTCGATACTTTCAAGATTCGAGGTTAAGAGTACTTCAAACAAACGTGCTGAGCTCAAAGCTATGAAAATTACCCCGGGCACAAGCAAATGGTTTGAGAAATGTGCTGGGGAAGTTAAAAGTGTTTTTGATTACGATGAACAAGATTCGGAGACCACAACGGAAGTGGTGAAAATTGCTAGCTCTAAGAGCACACCACTTGTCCCATCTCCGGAATCGGTTTGTCGTATTGAGATTGTTTCCAACTCTTCCCATCCTTCTCCTCCGATTGAGAGAAGTGATATCTTTATAGAAGAGTTTGAGGTTTTCCTATTTGATGCTCCAATTTCGCCAGAAATTGTTGAGCCCGATGGTGATCCGGGGGGAGATGCTCCTTTATTAGAAAAAATGATATTTGATGAACCGTTATTTTTTTCTCCCCCCAGAGGATGTTGTTGTTAAAGATAAGCCGTTAGATCCTCCGGAGCACGAGCTCGAGGATCTTGTTCCCGAATATGAGAATTTTATCTTTGACATGGCTGAAGAGAGTAGTGGCAATCCCACTTCTCATTCTGATTTTTCTCTCCCGGCTTATGAAGCCTTTTCTTTTGATATCAATCTGTTGGAAGAGACGAGTAGTGGCAGTACCACTTCTCATACTTATATCTCTCTTCCCGAGTATGACTCATTTCTCTTTGATAAAAATGATCCGGTTATCTTTGAAGAGTTCTCCGGTGAACTCTCTCAGCCAGAATTTGATCATTTTTATTTCAAGATTGAGGATGACTCTAGTGTGGGGGGAGATGTTATTGATCATAAGGATTTAGTTCTTGAAGATTTCATCCCGACCCTCCCCCCCGTGGAAGACGATATGGCCTTTGATAATGAAGAGTTTTTTCTGATAATCATAAAAATCTTGCTTCTCTTCATCACATATGGTGTGATTTCTCTTTCCCTTTTCTCCTTCGGAAATGAGGACACCATCTTTGACCCCGGTATCACCCCTTATAGTTTCTACTATTAAAATACCGTGGGTATCTCGTCGGTGTGGAACTTTCTGATGTTCAAATGTTTATCCAAACACATTGAATGAAAGTCCGATGAAGATTGTTCTTCCACTTGCTTCCCCATGAACCAATGAATTCGGGGTCGAGTCAAGCTAGTGACTCGGTGAACAAAAACATTAGCATTGCATGGGTAACCGCCCATGTTTCTGTCTTCTCTCTTATTTCTAACAACTAAGTGTGGGGGAATCCCACTGTGCTTGGCTTTTGTGTGTTGTTTACTCTGACTTTTAGGTTTCCCTTGGATTGTGATGATTGACGCGCCTGTTTTCAATCCAGCCGCCCAATATCCTATCCTTTGCTAACGTTTATCTAGGGATATCTTTTTCAACCTTTGATGAGGCGAAAAGTGTACCGCTTTTAAGGGGTCATTTAAGCCCGAAATCGTATTTATTTGATCAAATATTGCCCTAAATCGTTCCTTTTGCCATTTTAGGTACGTTTGAGGAGAAATCTGGAAAAGGAGGCATTTTGGACGTTTTTGGAGCATTTAAGTGAAGAAAACGGCAAAGTCTCAAGAATCGGCTAAAAGTTACTCCTGACGGCGTCACAATTAACATGGGACGGCGTCATGCTTTGGCAAGAAAAGTTGGACGTGAAATTTACTCATGACGGGCCAGTGAAAATGGCATGGAATTCTGACGGCGTCACGCTTTAAACCTGATCAAGGGCGTCACGGCTTAAATCATAAGGGGACGGCGTCACGTTCATGGTTCGACGGCGTCAAGCCTTGATAAGCCAGAATGGATTTTTGAAGAGCTAAAGAGGGACGGCGTCAAGAAGGTCATCCGGGAACCCTAAAAGCGGCGAGGTGACGGCGTCACACTCCATAAGGTGACGCCGTCAGATCCAAAAATCTATATATAGTTTTCTAATTTTTTGTCATAAAAGAAGGGCTTAGTGTGTGGAATTTTGGGATAAAACCCTAAGACGATTTTAGCTACTTTTTCAGGGCTTTTTGCCTTGAGATCTTCCATGTTTCATTGAAAGATAAGTTATCAATTAATCATTCAATATGTCTATGTGTTGTTTGATTCTATCTTATGCTTGTCTTTTGTTTAACATGTTAGGCTAATTTTATCTTGTGTTTGCTTAGATCTAATGAAACCTAGCTATTGATTATTGGTTGTTAGTGTGTTATTAGTTGTATTGGATGATTGTTTATCTATGTTAGGCTTAAGAAAACTGGCTAACTTCCTATTCGGTAACTTGCTTGAACGTCTTAAGAAACATGAACCAAACGCGTACTAAAGGTTTTTATGGTTGTATTTAATGCACAAGCGAATTCTAGTGATCCCATGTTAGGAGCTTCCTAGCCGGCTCGACATAGGAGTGAAGTAGGAGCTTGTAGAGTTGGGGAAGTAAGTACGCCACCCCACGAATGGTATTAAGGAATACACCCGTCATCCACGCGACTAATACACACTAATTAACCGGTAAAAGATAGTTAGGGAGTAAGGAAATCTAAGTAAACACATTTCTCTACACATAAGTTTCTCACCACACTTTATTTTCAGTTATTTTATTTTACTTGCATTCGTAGTAATTTGGGTTAGTTGACTAGCAACTAATTCCGCCCACTCCTTCAAACCCGAGATTTTACTTGCTTTCATAAAAATATAAAAACCTAAAAAGAATCTTCCTCAACCCTTAGACCTAATTAGAGTAGCCTTTCATACCTAACGAACACTATTCCCTGTGGAGAACGATCAATCCCCCGTACTTACCACTACACTATACTACATCGGTCAGGTACACTGCCTGGTGGGGTTGTAAGCCTCTTGAGATCCCTTGAGAGGTAAAACCTGTTGTAAGGTTGCAAAACCACGCACATCAAGTTTTTGGCGCCGCTGCCGGGGAATAGTTATTGTTTAGGTTGAATTTTTATTTCTATTAGGTCTACTCACTAGATTCCTTTCTAGTGAGATTTTTATTTTATTTTTCTAGGTTTTCTTTAGTCTATCTATTTTCTTCGTGTCTTTGTTCGTAACCATACCATCCGACATCATGGAAGATGGTAATATCCTTAACCCACACAACCCACCACCACAACAACCACAACCACCTCCTAGAGCCCGTACTTTAGGAGAGTATTCCCGTCCTAGCCACCATGGCTATCGAAACACCATTGAGCTCACTCAAGGAGCCAATATCACACCCTTGCGATCCGACACCATCCGGTTGGTGCAAAGCGGATGCGCATTCCATGGACTTCGTTCTGAAGATCCTAATCAACATCTCAAGGACTTTCTTAAAATCGTTGATTCTATAGACCTTGATGTTGCCACTCGAGAGACGACCCGATTGCGTCTCTTCCAATTCTCTTTGCGGGACCAAGCTAGTCAGTGGCTAGAACGTCAACCCGCAGGATCCATCACCTCTTGGGATGATCTCACCACTCGTTTCCTTGCTCAGTTTTTCCCACCGGGAAGAACTACCAAGCTAAGGAATGATATCTTGATGTTCCAACAACGTCAAGGCGAAACTCTCTACGAGGCATGGACTCGATTCAAGGACTTACTCCAAAAAGTCCCTCACCATGGCATAGAACTTTGGCTCCAAGTCCAAATCTTCTATGACCATATCAATCTCTCCACGAGGCAAGCCATTGACCAATCAGCCGGTGGCAAGCTACGTGATCTCAGTGCGGAACAATCATGGGCTCTCCTAGAGGATCTTGCTCTTTATGACAACGAAAGTTGGAGTGATCCCCATGATTTGAATAAAACGGTCAAGGCAATATCTTTGCCTTCGAACAATTCAAGCACTTCCGACCGTAGGATCATAGAACTTGAAGACCAAGTCAAGTTTCTCATGAAATCCTACGAGGTTCCTAAACCTTCAAGCCAAGTGAACAAAATCACTTCTTCATGTGAATTATGTAGTGGTCCCCACGACACTCGTGATTGCATGGAACTCCCCGAACAAGCTTTTGTGGACTACGCATCCTCGCGTACCGACGGAGCGGGAGACAAGTGGTACACTTTCAAACCCGAGCCAAACCATTATGGTGATTCATACAACCCCTCATGGAAAAATCACCCGAACCTTAGGTGGAAACAAAACCAAAATACACAACAAACCAATTCTTCCAACCCACCTAATCGTTTCCAATCAAGCGGTTCCAACTCGAACCGTACTTTCAACAACAATCCTTCCGGCAATGGTAGTACCAATAACTTTGAAGGATTGATGTCCCAATTTATGGCATCTCAAGAAGCTCGGATAGCTAGATTCGAATCCGAATTCAATCAACAACAAACGGAGATGACCAATAAAATTGACAACTTGTTGAAAGCCCTCAATAACCAAGTGCTATCACCTCCACATAAGGACGCTAGGAACACAAATAGCGGACCCCAAGTCAAAGACCCTTCTTCATCCAAACATGTCCATTTCGTCAACGTTGTCACTATTAAACCAATCGATAGGAGCATGGAAGGGAGTGACAAGAATGAGGGTAGGATAGAAATTGAACCTAAGGATGAGGTTAAGAAAGTCGAGGTTGATAAGGAAGTTAGGACAAGTGAAATTGAAGAAGTAGATAATAATGAGGACTACTTCAATAGGCTACCCACTAAGGAAGAGCGCGCATATCATACCAACTTATTCGATGACCCCGAGACACCATACTTCCTAGGTAGACCAATCATTGAAATAGGCGACCCTTCTAATCTCAACATACCATGCAACATCGGGCATTTGCATGTGTGGAAAGCCTACATCGACCTTAGATCACCCATAAACATCATGACTAGAGCCCACTACAACTTGATAATGAAGAATCAACTTGGGTATAGGATGTTCCCTGACAAGGGTTGGATGAGTAACTTCACGGGAAGAGTTAAGGGATTACCGGTTTATGTAGGAAACTTCACCTATGTCACCGACTTTGTAATTGTAGAAGATATCCGCCCAATAGTCGATGCATCCTTAACTCAAGTGGTTTTTGGAAAACCATTTGTTGAGGTCTCTAGAATGACTTATGAACCCTCCTTAGGGATAGTTAGATTTAAGGATGAGACCGATGAAGTAAGCTACCAAATGCCATATAAGATAGAACAATTCCAACACTTGTCAAATGTTGAGAAGGAGCTCAAGCAAGCGGTCTACTATAGGAATGATGAGGATAGAAATAAAGGAGTAGACTATGTTATGAAAAGGATATTCGGTTTCTACAAGGATTGTTTGAAATTAGGACCGGAATATAAAACCGGGAAGGAGAATGGCCTAGGAACCGTGACCGATGATGGAGTCACGTAATGTACGTGACTTTGAGTCTAGCTACAAGACTCGTTAATAAAGAAAAGCGCTTCTTGGGAGGCAACCCAAGCTTTATTTTATTTATTTGCTTTGTGTGTTTGTTTATTTGTTTGTTTGATTTTATTTGTTTCCGTATGTATGTTTAAATTTTTATTATTATTGATTCATGTTAAAAACTAATTTGTGAAAATGCTTTATGTTGTTTTTAACTTCGTCTTAACTACATATAAAGGTATTTTGCAAAAGATAAGTGTAAGGGAAATCTAAATCGGTTTGTTAGAACACAAATGAACATGAATCGTAATAATGATAAATTAGCATACATATTCGTATTTGTTTGAGTCAAATGCTTGTATCGAGTCATAATGATGTTTTGCAGGATTTCCAGGAAGTAAGGTAAAGGTTTTTCCAGAAATTTTCCGGAAACTTAAAAATGAAAATTTTTGTCAGGTCATTTCTGACGGCGTCAGGGGTTATAACCTGACGGCGTCAGATTTAATTTCCAGAAATTTTTGAAAGTTTTGTTTTTAAAAAGTTTTTATTAAATCTCCAACTTATAATCTCCAGGAATCTGCAAAATTATCATTCCACAAGCATTATATCCTTATATATAGATTTTATCCCGCCGATGTTATGCAGGTTTTCGTGTTTGTTTTCTCAGGTTTAACAGGTTATTTTGGACAAGGAGATGTTTATGGAATCAAGCTTATGGCGATGCATTAGTCATGGAGCTTCAACATTCTCTTTGGAGGAAGATTTAACCGTGTAATTTCACTATCCAACGAGCGAATCAGGGGAGTATTTGATTTCATTCTTTTACTTTTTGCTTTTACATCTTGTTACTTGAACATTGGGGACAATGTTCATCTTAAGTGTAAGGGGAGGGTAAAAGTACGATTTTAGAGAATGCTATTGCGCTTGATTTTTGTTTGTTAATAGTAGATGTGTAATAAAACTAAGATAAATACTTGTTAAGGTAATTTTAGTGCCAAATTTAAAATTTTTACAACATATAGGAGTGAAACTTTGGTCTTAATGAGCGTCTCATGGATAGGAGTTATATGACTAGCACAAAAACCGTACCACTAAAAAATTTTCCACCCCCAAATATGTGAGGTTCGCCCCTAGAATTGGTAGGAAAAGCATTTATGCTATGATGTGTGTACCGGTAGCACTTAGATTCTAGAACTTGCGTTAGGACCATTCCAAGGCCACAAGTGAGACTACATTCGTGTAGTTAGATTTACTACATGATAAGAGGCATTAGGATAAACCCATTGTTTTACACCTGTGTTTTTGTTATAATTATTTTGGCTACATTGGTCAAGTAATTCTCCCACACCCTTTGCGTTGTACTCATTTTTAGTACACGATACCCCTAGTACACCCCTCAGAGCCTATCTTTTCGTTTCGACCTTTAAGCATTTTACTTAAAGGAAGAATTTGTTACACCCCACTTAAATGTACACCCAAATCGCCTTAGCCTACCTTGCATGCACTCATTTTTAGTGCATTATTGTTACAACATTTGTTTAAACCCAAGTTAATTATCTAGTTGATTACATGGTTGCTAAGTCGAGTCATATCCTTGTACATATTGTTTTGGGACGATTGGGACTCATGGGTAAAGTACTAGTGTAATGGAGTAATGGGGAAGAACATCATTTATTACCCCCATATGTGCTAAATATTTTAAAAGTACTCCAAGTTTTTCAATTATCTTAATTCGAGTCATTAGATTAGTATTTGTAAAGTTATGTAAAAGTTCAAGTGTAAGGGGAATGCAACGCCCCTATGATGTATTATTTTGGATGGTAGGGCAAAAGTGTATGCAAAAAAAAAAAAAAAAAAAAAAAAAAAAAAAAAAAAAAAAAAATCAAGAAAAACACAAAAAAAAATGAGAAAATGAAAAATAGAAAAAAATACGGACTACCATCCCGTTTCATTTTATGTTTGTTTTATATTTTTGTTATTTTGTTATTTCGTTTTTAGCTTAAGATCGAGTCTAGTCTTGGCTTAGCAACATTGTATAGTACATGTAATTGATCAAGATCTTTAACTCGCCACCAGTAAAATATCCCGTATCCAACAAAACCGTGTTTTCCTTTTCCCTACACCTAACGTTATAACCCATTTAAAAGCCCTCTTTGATAGTTTATCTTTGGTGCTTACGCCTAGTGGAGGAGGTTTTCGATCCTTTCCCAAGCCTATGGTAATCTATTTGCTATGACAGGTAGTGAGAGATATTATCCGTTTTCATTTATGAGATTTATTTTGATGACACTTGAGAGATGTGAGTATCTAAACACTACTTGTGAGGTGCTAGTTTATAATCTCCGTGCTTATTATGATTGAAGTGGAACGATTATTTGTTGTAATTTCTTTTATGTTTGCATTAAATGACCCCTAACTTGTATTTTAATTAGAATAAAAGCACATTTGCTTGAGGACAAGCAAATCTCAAGTGTAAGGGTATTTGATGAGGCGAAAAGTGTACCGCTTTTAAGGGGTCATTTAAGCCCGAAATCGTATTTATTTGATCAAATATTGCCCTAAATCGTTCCTTTTGCCATTTTAGGTACTTTTGAGGAGAAATCTGGAAAAGGAGGCATTTTGGACGTTTTTGGAGCATTTAAGTGAAGAAAACGGCAAAGTCTCAAGAATCGGCTAAAAGTTACTCCTGACGGCGTCACAATTAACATGGGACGGCGTCATGCTTTGGCAAGAAAAGTTGGACGTGAAATTTACTCATGACGGGCCAGTGAAAATGGCATGGAATTCTGACGGCGTCACGCTTTAACCTGATCAAGGGCGTCACGGCTTAAATCATAAGGGGACGGCGTCACGTTCATGGTTCGACGGCGTCAAGCCTTGATAAGCCAGAATGGATTTTTGAAGAGCTAAAGAGGGACGGCGTCAAGAAGGTCATCCGGGAACCCTAAAAGCGGCGAGGTGACGGCGTCACACTCCATAAGGTGACGCCGTCAGATCCAAAAATCTATATATAGTTTTCTAATTTTTTGTCATAAAAGAAGGGCTTAGTGTGTGGAATTTTGGGATAAAACCCTAAGACGATTTTAGCTACTTTTTCAGGGCTTTTTGCCTTGAGATCTTCCATGTTTCATTGAAAGATAAGTTATCAATTAATCATTCAATATGTCTATGTGTTGTTTGATTCTATCTTATGCTTGTCTTTTGTTTAACATGTTAGGCTAATTTTATCTTGTGTTTGCTTAGATCTAATGAAACCTAGCTATTGATTATTGGTTGTTAGTGTGTTATTAGTTGTATTGGA
Source organism: Artemisia tridentata subsp. tridentata (assembly GCA_021014915.2). NCBI lineage: Eukaryota > Viridiplantae > Streptophyta > Magnoliopsida > Asterales > Asteraceae > Artemisia > Artemisia tridentata. The sequence goes on along the minus strand of CP139509.1, from coordinate 66,694,739 downwards.
TGATTGTTTATCTATGTTAGGCTTAAGAAAACTGGCTAACTTCCTATTCGGTAACTTGCTTGAACGTCTTAAGAAACATGAACCAAACGCGTACTAAAGGTTTTTATGGTTGTATTTAATGCACAAGCGAATTCTAGTGATCCCATGTTAGGAGCTTCCTAGCCGGCTCGACATAGGAGTGAAGTAGGAGCTTGTAGAGTTGGGGAAGTAAGTACGCCACCCCACGAATGGTATTAAGGAATACACCCGTCATCCACGCGACTAATACACACTAATTAACCGGTAAAAGATAGTTAGGGAGTAAGAAAATCTAAGTAAACACATTTCTCTACACATAAGTTTCTCACCACACTTTATTTTCAGTTATTTTATTTTACTTGCATTCGTAGTAATTTGGGTTAGTTGACTAGCAACTAATTCCGCCCACTCCTTCAAACCCGAGATTTTACTTGCTTTCATAAAAATATAAAAACCTAAAAAGAATCTTCCTCAACCCTTAGACCTAATTAGAGTAGCCTTTCATACCTAACGAACACTATTCCCTGTGGAGAACGATCAATCCCCCGTACTTACCACTACACTATACTACATCGGTCAGGTACACTGCCTGGTGGGGTTGTAAGCCTCTTGAGATCCCTTGAGAGGTAAAACCTGTTGTAAGGTTGCAAAACCACGCACATCAACCTTTTTTATGAAAAATGGAGATTTCTTTTCCACACTTGGTTAGTGGTATTACCTTTTTACGTTCTAAGTGACGGCTTAGTAACCGGTACTTTGAATATTGAGGGCAATATTCAATTCTAAGTGTGGGGGGGAATTCTCGCGAATTTTGTCACTTATGTACCTTCTAGTGCCCTAGTACCCCCGTTTTGGCTAAAATTTTAAATTTTTTGTCGTTTTTAAATAAAAAAAGAAGTGCTTTGCACCAAAAAAAGAAAAATAAAATAAAAGTGTTTAGTCTTGATTAGGTTAGAACAAAGGGAATCCCGACTCTGCCAGAGTGTTGATCTGGCTGCTTCCTTAACGGTTAGACTAAGGTTTTACGATGTGTGCAAATGAAAATGCTAAGCGTAGAGTAGTTGGTTCTCTTTAGAGCTTATACAAGTAATCTATGGCTTTTCCTCCCAGGAGATAACTAATCTGATTAAATACGTGCTGTTTTCAAACGTTTGAACGTTAAAATCATGTTGTTATGTAAAACAAATTTTTATACAATTTTGATATAGAGCCCGAGTTCAACTTCTTATTTTAATTTTGGAGAAAGCATATATGTAAATATATAAATTGAAAAAAAAAAAAAAAAAAAAAAGAAAAGAAAAAAAAAAAAAAAAAGAAAAATGAAAAATGAAAAAAAAGAAAAAAAAAATGGAATGATATTGCAAAATGCAATAAGTTTTTATGTATGTGTTAATAAATGTAGGAAAATTGCTTTCTCTTAAATTTAAATCGGAAGTTGAACTTGGATTCGTCAATTTTGTATAGAAGTTTAAACGGTAATTTAGTAGATTGTTAATTTCAAAGGCCTTGAAAGCTCCGGTATTATTCTCTGTGGGGTGTCAAAAGCCTGGTCACCTAAAACCAACTGGTTTGGGATGTGCCGAGAAGAAAACCGTTACATGGAGTGATCTCGTCTTTGAGTCTCTAATCTCTAAATGATTGTTTGTTGTTATTTATTTAAGTATTTAATACTAGCTTAGTGGGAATATCCTAAATCTTTGAAATCGAAATTTCGCTGATTCCGGTACTATTCTCTGTGGGGTGTCAAAAGTCTGGTCACCTAAAACCAACTAGTTTGGGATGTTCCGAGAAGAAAGCCGCTACATGAAAAAGGCCCTGTTGATCCTTAGATTTTTGAAGTTCCCGGTAAATTAGTATTTGACTTAAACGAATGGCAACCATAATAAACGTCGATTTTTGCGGTCAAAATTTTGAAAATAGCACAGTCACCTAAATTGAATAAATTGTGGGAGTGAAAAGTTAAGTTTCGGCTTACATAGATTATTAGTATAAGTAGTGTTAGCATTTTACAAAAACATTTGCACATTGAGTTTAAGCTTAGTTGGGAGTATAAAAAAGAGGATGACGATTTCAATTCCCTAGAGACACCCAGTTTGTGTGAATCCCGTTCCATGATACCATTTTTGGAAATCAAGCATTTTATCTATTTTCGTTCTAGTTTTAAATTTCTTGCATCAAATAAAAAGTCGAAACGGGGTATACTTGGTTCCTTTCATTACTTCATATGATCGGATTGCTAGGGACTAGCAATAGCTTAGTGTGGGGGATTGATGAGTGTGTAAATACTCATCATTTTACACCCATTTAAGACACAAAAATGACCAAAAACACCCAAATATATTGCAGATATCCTTGGTTTTGTGTTTTTATGTGTTTCAGGTACAAATGATTGAAAACGGAGAAAAAACGAGCATTTTTGGATAGACTCGACAACAATGGTGCATTTGATCAAGAAAAGTCAAAGTCAACCCCAAAAATACCAAAACAACACAAATGGTCCTTGGAAAATAATTTTCAATATTGGCAGCCTAGGTCCCTGGATTTTCAGACTTTACAAGATTGGTCCCTCAAGGTTTAAACAAATTCCAAATCCAACCTTATCCTAAAAATTAAACCCTTTTTATCCTTTATCCCAACCCAAGCCCAAACATGAAATAATAAACCCAAATCCGGCCCACCCTTTTTAGTTAACCCACCAGGTCAAACCCGGTCAACTTCACCCCTTTCCCACCATTCCCGCCAACAATAAACCAATCCCATCACCCATTCCTTCCCCGACAATTTTGTCTCCTCTTCCCCACTCCTCATAACCTACCCAGCCAACCTACATCACCCAAAGTCAAAACCCAGAGTTTATTTCCTCTCCCCCATCCTCCAGGTCAGCAATCCACACCTTTTTGGGCGCCAAACTGATTTTTGAGGGCAGAGATCATTTTCTTTAATCCAACGGGTGGAATTGATTCCAAGAAGCACACAAGACTTTCCAAAGCTATTTTCCCTCACAAAACTAGCACAAACGTGCAAGACCTTAGTTTTATTTTTTTTTAGTATAAATAGCAGTCTTTGTAGCCTTTGAAAGGCAGGATTAATTTTTAGCTTAAAATTAGAAGGTACTTTGTATTTTTATTTTCCAGTAATGTAATTCAACTTTAGTTAATGAAATCTTAATTTTCTTGTTAGTCAAAAAGTCAACTGCTACTGTTCCTCTGCTTATTTGAGTTCTTATTGCTTTTTCTTTGCTTATATGTTCTGTTTGAAGTAATAGCAGCCTAGTTTGATAATCAGTTTAAGTTTTAATCTCATTTTCATTCAATAACTTAAAATCAGTCAAATAGTCAAATATAAGCTTATAGCTTATTAGATGCTTATTTTAAATTGGAGTTTGCTTATTTTACCTTCATTAAGTTAGTTAAGTTCTAATAAGTCAGAATCATGGATGAATTTGGTGTGTTCTAGTGTTTATCTCAAAACAGCTTAAATTAGGGGTGTTTGGTTTAAGACACTGCTGAGTGTCAAGAGCATTTTTACTGTTCATTTTCCATCTTGTGAGTTTTGATTTAGCTTAATTAATGCTAGAAAAGCTGTTGTTGATAAGATTTAAGTAACTTGGATGAATTTTATGGTATTTGGCTTATGGGACCATTCTTAGGAGCAAAACTGCCTCACTAAGCTCACATAAGCTGTGGCTTGTTTGATCAAAATTTTTTGGCAAAGTAAGTTGTAACTCAGTAGTCTAAGTAAGATCCCAAGAGCTGGTAACATTCCATCTAGATTTGAAAGAGTTGGGGTTCAAAGGCCTCAACTGCTGCATCAGAATCCCTTGTGCAGCTCTGCACAGCTAGTTGCTGATCTCAGCTGTTTAACTGCCTGTCCACTTGAATTAATTTCTTGATTTGTGGTTTTCTCAGTAGTTTGTGGGATAGGTTTTTAGGTTCTGAGTCTGGATTTCTTGGTTCAGCTTATTAAATAGCTTATTTTCACTCTGCAAATGGCTCCCATTGGACTGATTCAGGCCTGTAAACTATTTTGTCCCTTATGCATCTGTACTTGGATCAAATTGAGCAGAAATTGATTGTTAGAAATTGGCCATTTTGAGTTTATAAGCAGATTTTGGTATAATCTTTCTGCATCTGCTTTTAGTTTGCTAAAATTAGCTTTTACCTTGGTGCTAGACCAGCTTAAAGTTTGCTGTTGACTAATTTGTTCTTGCCATTAACTAGTTACTGCACAATCTGCTTATTTGCTTATTCTGAGTGATTCTCTAGTCTGATTAAGTTGATTTGAGCTTCTATTAGTGTGTTGAACTATAGCTAAGCATTTGGTAATTTTTGGTGAACATTAGCTTATTTTAGAGCTTATTGCAAACTGCTTATTTGCCTATTCTGCTTATTAGGGCTTAGATAGTATCTGAATTTATTTTTTCTAGATAGAGAATTTAATTTTAGATTTTCCAGCAATTTTTCGGATCTTTCCAAAGTCATTTAATATTTTTAAATCATTTAAATAGTTTCTTTTAGTTTTTAATTCATAAAAAATAATTTAAAAGTCAGAAAAATAAAATTCTTTTTTTCAAAATTTTCTTTTGTCATTTAGGACGTAGGAAAATTAATTTGGTATCCGTAGGATTAGTTTTTGATAGATTTCACTTTTAGTCTCGCGTTTTCCCGGTTTTTAAATTACGTTATTTTCTTTCTTCGTGTTTTGCTTATATTTGCTTTGTAGATTTACATGTTTAAGTTTCCCGTAGCCTATTTATGCTTCCCGTAGTTGTAAATTTAATCAAAATCCAAAATCTCTCCATTTTCATATTTCAAACACGATTCACAAACCCGATCTCACAAATTCCATTCATCCTTCATCGGGGATAACGAACCGGGTCACACATACTTCACTTGTGTTTCCTTGGAAAAATATGACTTGATTCCAACGAATCAAATTTTGGCGCCGCTGCCGGGGAGGGCTGTAGCGAATTTTAAAATCTCGTTTGTCAAATCGTGTTTTATAAACCAATCTTTGTGAAGGTTTATAGTATTTTTGTGAATATTTTCTTAAAAAAAAAAAGAACACTTTGTCTAAAGTGTTTTCAAAAAATACAAAAAATAATATATCCTCACTTTATTGAAAGTGTTGTAAACCATAAAAAGATCCAACAAAACAAATCGTGAGTTAATTATTTTCGGATTATCGTGAAATTACAACCTATACAAGTGGTTTAAGGATGGTTTGACATTAAATTGACAAACCGAAAGAGGCGGGTTTTTAATCAGCTTTATAGCGAACCTTTGCTTCTCCGCCACTCTGCGAGTAGTTTTGTGAGAAACGAATTTTGATTGACGAATCGATCCCAAAAATATTGTGTTAATATCCAAAAATCCAAAAATATTTTCATTTTCAAATTTGGTTTTCTTTTTAAACTTTTGTTTCTTTGTGGTGTATGAACACCCGTGCTTCTATACCAAATCTTCTTTCACCAGTTTCAAATCCCGAAAGAATTATTCGTCGAGATCGACGTCTTGATTTTCAAGACGACGAAGAAATGGCGGATAATCGTACCATGGCCGAAATGCTCCAAGCACCCACCGAGGGTTACGGAGATGCCATCGTTTTACCACCAATCAATTCTGACCATTTTGAATTGAAGACTCATTTGATTCAACTCGTGTCTACAAATCAATTCCACGGGTTTGACCGTGAAGATCCTTATGCACACATCCGTTGGTTCAACAAGTTAACCTCGACCGTCAATCACAAGGATGTGCCGCAAGATGCTATCAAATTGAGACTATTTCCGTTTTCACTCTCAGGGGCAGCCCGGACTTGGCTGGAAAAAGAACCCCCTCGATCCATTGAAACTTGGGTGGATCTCGTACAAAAATTTGTCAATTTTTTCTTTCCTCCATCAAAGACGACTAATCTAAAGAATGAAATTTCGGGATTTCGTCAAGGTTTCGATGAAAACTTCGGAGAGGCATGGGAACGATTCAAAGATCTTCTCAGAAAATGCCCACATCATGATTTCACGGAGTTGCAACAAATCAACACGTTTTATAATGGGTTGAATGGAAACGATCAAGATTCGCTTAATGCGGCCGCCGGTGGCAATATCTTGAATCGTCGACCTAAAGATGTGATTGAAATTTGTGAAAATAAGTCTAAAGTTCCTATTTCTTGAAACAAAGTGAATGTTCCTATCACTCAAGCTTCTTCATCCGGTAACTCATCAGAGATAGCCGCACCGTTAGCCGCTCTAACGGATGTAATTCGTTGCATGATGAAGGAAGTGAAAGAAATTAAGAGTGAAAATATATAAACATTCATACACACGGAAACGCTTTGACTATAACGGACCTTCTGTTACTCTTTTGACCATTGACAAAAATATATAAACATTCATACATTTGGACTATTTTTAACTGAAACTAGACTCAATTACCTTTGAAACGACGGGTGGCACAATTCGTGACGGCTTACGGATTAAAAGTTACTCGATTTTTAACAGACACTAATACCATGCCACTCGTCGTTTCAAAGGTAATTGAGTCTAGTTTCAGTCAAAAATAGTCCAAAGGTATGAATGTTTATAGATTTTTGTCAATGGTCAAAAGAGTAACAGAAGGTCCGTTATAGTCAAAGCGTTTTCGTGTGTAAAGTTTTAAATTTTTGGTCTAAGCAGGCACGGGGTGTAACAACTTGGCCACCGTAGTGATAAAAATATCCAACATATGGGTCCTTAAAATCAATCAAACTATACACAAATAACAAACACTAGCTCTAAACGCATCTATACAAGGCCTAAGTCTAGGAAATCCTAAAGTGAAATTCTAAATCTCTTAGACCGAAGCTTTGATACCAAGTTGTTACACCCCGTGCCCGCTTAGACCAAAAATTTAAAACTTTACACACGGAAACGTTTTGACTATAACGGACCTTCTGTTACTCTTTTGACCATTGACAAAAATCTATAAACATTCATACCTTTGGACTATTTTTAACTGAAACTAGACTCAATTACATTTGAAACGATGGGTGGCACGACTCGTGACGGCTTACGGATTAAAAGTTACTCGATTTTTAAACAGACACTAATACCATAGGTATTAGTCTAAAATGCACCCATTTGCATCTAAAATACACACTTTTTCCCTTCACTTTTAAACTGAGGGGTATTAGTCTAAATTACCCCCTTTTTCATCTAAAATGCCCCATTTTTCTTTCACTTTAAAAACTGGAGGGTATTAGTCTAAATTACCCCATTTTTAATCTAAAATACCCCATTTTTCCTTCCTTTTTAAAACTGGGGGTATTAGTCTAATTTACCCCCTTTTACATCTAAAATACCCCATTTTTCTTTCACTTTTAAAACTGGGGGGGGGGTATTAGTCTAATTTACCCCCTTTTACGTCTAAAATACCCCATTTTTCTTTCACTTTTAAAATTGGGGGAGGGGGGGGGGTATTAGTCTAATTTACCCCCTTTTTCCTCTAAAATACCCCATTTCCCGAAAAACGACTTCTATGACCCGACAATTAACGAAACTTTCCAGATTTCATTAGTATGTCAATGGGCTCATTTCCATACAAAAGCATTTACCGGACGACACCCCGAAGGGGTACTTTACAAATTAGACGGGTTATGCAAATAACCCGTTTTGACCCATTTTCACTCCAAACCACCCATACGACTCCCGTTTTACATCAAACTTGACCAACTACGTTAACTTATCAATTCAAACTTGTTCCATAACAATTCAACCCATATATACATCAAAATGGGTAGTAACGGCTTCGTGCCAAACACCCTTTTAGAGTTAAATACGTCCATGACTACATACCACTACAACCACATGACGCTTACACATTTGACCCAAGAGTTTTACATGAACAAAAGACATTGTTTGACGACTAGACCATAATTTAAAAAAATGACCACACAAGTTAAATATACCAAGGCACAAAAGGGCACTTCGGCTTCCAACTTCCAAAATACTTGGTCCAAGAGTTATGGTCTTCTAAGCTAGCTTCTAACTACGCTATGCTTCATTCCACGACTACAACTAAGCAAGATCCTTACCCTTGCTTCCTCCGCTAGAACCTACAAAACCATTAACATCTAAACCGTAAGCGAAAACGCTTAGTAAGTATACAAGATATAATCAACATCACATTCACATGAGATTGGTGATTAACACCAATCATAACATTAACAAGGAGCATCAAATGAGATTATTACTCACCTTGACCAAGCAAGTAATTATTTATCATTTACACAACTAGCATTGGATCCAAGCTAATACACATTCACAAGCTCCATAATAATCACATTAACACAAACATAACATTAACATCATAGCATTAACAAGGATTATACTCATATACTTACCTCTAATCCTACTAGCTTCCTATTTGGCTTGATTTGGCTTCTACAAATGCTCCCTAGCACAACATTAACTACAATTAGTGTCTACAAACTAAGGAGACCATCATTTCACTACTTTTTACCAAAATCATTAAAACCCACCATATGAACCCTAATTTCCACAATTGGGGAAAACCACTTACTTGATGAAAAGATCACAATTAGGACTTCCTTAAGGCTTCTTGATCACTTTAAGATGATTAGAATGAGCTAGATAATAATTTTGGCTTCCCTCCCTTTTCTCCTCTATGTGTCGACTTTTCAAGAACTCCCAAGATAATTCCAGACTTTTCTAAGTCTTGGACTTATTTAATCATTGGTAGAAATAAGTTTGGTTAATTGGCAAGGCTAGTCCTCCTAGTTTCATTCCTTCCTAACTTGGCCACATATTCTTTATTTAACTAGCTCATAAAATATAACACATAACATATTATATACTCATATTGTACCTCATCGGGGTACGGGTGTATATATATATATATATATATATATATATATATATATATATATATATATATATAAACTAACTACACTATATATATCACTACACTATATCATATCAAATACATATTTTCTCACACAAATCTTATCTCTACATCAAACAAAAAAATAATGTCGCAAAATCCAAACGAACATATGTATTTCACGAACCTCCTCGCCTCAAATCCATACGGGGGTTCGTTAAACCCGTCTACCCCCTCGTCACAAAACTCTAACTCCCATCGCCACAAAATCCTCCGTATGGGACGCAATTGCCTCCTGAGGCGATTTACCAAAACCAACAATTTGCGTTTCAAGGATTCGCAAATTACCCCCAACGTCAACCTTCCCAATCTCAACCACAATTCTATAACCCATCGCAACCTTCATCATTTCCTATACCACAATCAGAACCTCAATTCAAAGTACCTGCGGCCCGTGAACCGTCCAAATCACGCAAAAAAAATATAATGGCTCGAAAATAAAAAAAAGTCATGAATTTGGACAATGACGATGATGATGACCTTGAGGCGGTGGCTCAAGGTTCGAAGAGAAACTGGTCCAAGGAAGAAGAGAAGCTGCTTGCGGAACTTTGGATTGAAATTTCGCAAGACAAAGATATCAGAAATGACCGTTCTGATGAATTCTTTTGGAACCAGATTCTGGAGATGTTCAACGAGCAATCAAGCCGTGAGCCTCGTACAAAAAATATGCTCACCAGTAAATGGACACGGGTTAACGGTGATTGCCAAAAATTCAACGCTGTCTACAAACATTTGCAGCGTCGAAGCGGTGAAAACGACAGCGATCATCTGGAGAATGCGAAGGAAAATTTTGAACAGCGCTTTGCCGGGAGAAAGTTCACATATGTTCACGTGTGGGATATTTTGAAAAAGTACTCCAAATGGGATGCGGAGGATCCGATTGACGTTACATGTCTCAGGAATATTTTTGGTCCTGACAGACGTCCTCGATCCGAAGGCGCCTACAAAGCGCGGGCTTCAAAGAGACAGAAGTCGACTTCAACGTCAAGCGCGGCGAGCTCCGGTGGGAGTCAAACGAGTTTTTTTTCGGGTCACTTATCCGGAAAATATTCCTAAAAAGCAGACGTTCAAATATCCGCGTACGAGGCGAGGAGGGAGAAGGAACTGAAGACGTTAGAGATGGAGGAGATGAAGTTTCTGATGATAGATCCCGACATGACCACACCTGCCAAAGCCGCTATCATTCGCAAGCGGCAAGAACAAATAATGAAGAAATATCAAAATACCGAGTGAAATGTTTATGTTTCGTATTATTAGTATTTGTTGTATCGTTATTTTAATTCCCGTATCATTTTTTTTTCGTATCATAAGTTTATGATTAGTATGTGTTTAAATTTGATGTATTGTATTTTTATTTTAATGAAATAAATTTAGTTTATTTGGGTATTTGAATAAAAGAAATAAAAATAGATAGTGGTGGGCCCCAAATGAATAAGTTCTGGTATGTTATTGGGGAGGGGGTTGTAAGGCTTGATGGCAAGGTCACCATTTTTTTACCATACACATCAGCGCCACGTCAGCTTTCTCTCTCCTCTCACTCCCCTTTACCTCACTTCACCTTTTTGTGGGCAAGGCAACACCATCTTCACCTTTAATTAAAATACCCAATTTATACAAATATACCCCACTAAATACCCCACGCACACTCACACACAAAATAAAATATAAAAAACATCAAGTAATACTTATGGTGAACCTTTCACCACAAATTGTCTTGGGAGCTGCACATCATGCGTGAATTATGGTGGGAGGCAAGGTGATGCTGCGTGAATTGCTTGGATGGTGAAGACTTCACCTGCCTCTTGCCATCCAGCCTAAAGGGAGGTATGTCATGATGACGTGGCACCCCGTGAGGCCCGAATGAGTAATTTACCCATGTCATTGCACCTGGTGCTCTTAGAGCAATAAAAACATTTGTCAAAAACTTTTGACCCTCGCCCACTTAACCACTTATTATATGTGTTATGCAACCACATGAAGTACAAAATTATAATTTTGACAAAGTGAACATCTCAACGGTTTAATTTAAAAGAGAAATGGGTTAAGATGGGTTTAATTGATTTGGAATACTATTTGTAAAAACATTTTGCAAATTATAATATATATTGCTACCAAAGCAAAGAGAAAAAATGCTTACATGTGCTATATTTTTATCCATTGGATCAAATACACATTCAATCTTGACCATTGTAATTCCATAATTATCTACATGTAACAAACTTGAGCCAATATCTGTCTTACATAACATGTGCAAATTACAAAACAGATAAGTATGAAGATAACATTTGGTCAAAAGTATTATCTTGAATTTGTTATCATAATACCTATATACCCGAAATTGTCTCAACTCTCTTTGTGCTGCTCTTTCTTTAGCTTCGCCAAATATGTACTAACAATCCATAAATTGATCTCCCTTTCATATTAAATTAATATCTGCACTCAAGATAATCTCAAGGCTTTCTTCTATGTATGCAAGAGCATTTGTTTTAATTTCTTATGACTCATGCATACTTATGTGTATATGTTTATTCATATGTTTTACTTTCTTTGAAATTTCACGTATGTTGTTTGTACCATTTTGTAAAGTCTACTTGCATTAGATCTTACATATAACAAATAATTTCAGGAATGAAAGTGAGAAGTATGATGCAGGAAAAAAGATGGTAACGAGGTAAAAGCATATTGTAGTAATTTGAGTGTAATACTTCATATCAATTAGTTCTCAATGCTTAAAGCTTAATTTATGTTTGTTTGTATTGTAGGCATGATGGTCAATATGCTAGCAGTTACCAAACGGAAAGGCCAACATTAATCTCAAGGTGTGTTTTGATGGTTGACGCAGTTACACTCATAGCAAGGTTTGGGGAGAGAGGAAACAAACAAATAGAAATATAATGAAGATGCATGGTTGGTATGCATTCTTTTTAGATGTTTTATCATGTTCGATTATGTTATTATACTGTATTCCAAAGAATCATATGATATAATGATTGTATATATTGTACTAGAAGTAGAACTCATTGTACTAGAACTCATCACATAATATGTAACTTTTGGCATGATTGCATAAAACTAAAAATACATGTTTCGTGTACCTGTACGTTTTCATGTTATTATATCTTTTACCATGCTTTATTATAAGCTCATGTTTGATAAATCTTTTGTTTACAGTTAAAAGTTGGACATGTAAAAGCCGACGATATATAACGGGGCCAAAAAATCACAACATAATGTATGACTTCATATTTAAGCCTTTATAAAAGTTTTTTTGTGATAATTTTTCTTCTCAAACTTGCATGTTGTATATTGTATATGTATGAGCAACTCTTTTCGACAAGCTGGAAGATGATAATGCAAATACAGGGTAAAAAATAGACGATTGCACAACATTTGAAATCTTTTATCAAACTTGGGATAGATACGGCATACTTTTGTTGAGTCTTTTTTTTTTTTTTTCAATTCAGTTAATATTATTTGTAATTGTTGAACAAGATATAATATGCGGTGTTTAGTGAATATATGTATAAAGTCTAAAGTGTGACCTGTGTAACGCACGGGTATTGCACTTGTAGTTATTGTGTACAAGAACGAAATAACACTTAATCAAAGAGGTCTAGGAAAGTTTTTAATATATTATCATATCTAAGATAACATTTCGACCATGATAACAAATAAATTAAGATTCCAAATACGTTCATGATCAGGTAACACAAAACATAAGGCTATTGAGAAGGATATAATTGGTAATTAAAAACTGTAAATTGAGTTTTAATAAGTTATATAATATATTGGGAAAATATGACACATTTGATGTTTAAATTGGGTATATATGACATTATGAATTTTGGTTTGGTAAATATGACATTTTAAGGTTCAAATTGGGTATATATGAAATTAGCCCTTTTAAAATTACTGGGTAAGTTAAGGGTGTGCTTTGTAGGGGTTTTTTTTTTTTTTTTTTTTTTTTTTTTTTTTTTTTTTTTTTTTTTTTTATAATATATAGTACTAGTAAAATTTAAGTGTTCTTCGCACTTGTTAGTCAAAAGGATATCAATATTGGGTCGGCCTTGTTCGTAATCAAGAGCTCTTCGCCTCGATATATTTTTTATTAAAGAATTTGCAAGATATTCAATACATATTTGACGAGTAAAGTTTGTTTTGTAAAGAAGTCGTAACTAGCAAAAAGTTCATGGTAGTTTTTGTAAACCGTTGCATAGTTTGGGGGTACTTTTTGCAAATTTTATTAATACTCTACGTTATAAAGTATCATAGGATTGTACGTAAAAAGCCTATTTTCTATGTGCAGGATGGTTTTTGAAGTTGATGGGTAACTTAAGGGTGTGTTTTGTATATATGGGGGGGGGGAGTTAAAATAAAAAGAGGTTTTTAGGTAAAAAGAATAAGAATGAATTTGGGCCTTTAGATTTAAAATCAATGGGTGAGATTACACTATCAAATTAATTAAGGCTGGAAGGGCAATATTGTCTTTTAAACAAAAAAACTAAACACGGTTAATATAACCCACCTTCTTTCTCATTTAGGGCAACTTCTTTCTCTCACTTTTCTCTCTCCATAATTCCGATCATCTCCATCATAATTTCCGATCATCTCCATAATTTCCGATTATCTCCAAAATGGCGTTGAAAAGCAAAGGTAAGTAAACTAAATCTGATTTTGTTTATTTTATGCTACAGAAGCCCGATTTTAATGCATTTTTTTTAAATTAGCAGCCAAACGAAGATTTAGAAGTGGAAGGAGAGTATCAATAACGATATCTCTTTCAGATAATGAAGAATCAAATGCTAATAAACGGAGGAAGATGTTCCACGGTCGTCCCTCAAAAGCTTCAAAATCTATAGGTATTGATTGATTTAAGTATATTTTTTTTATAAATCTTGTTTAGAAAGTACTTGATTGTTTTGTTCATTAAGATAAAGGATTAGAGCCAGATTTGATTGATTTGTGAATTAAAATAAGGTTTAGAAGGGGATTTGATTTTTTTTGTGCATTAAAATAAGGTTTAGAAGGGGTTTTGATTTTTTTTGTGCATTAAAATAAGGTTTAGAAGGGGTTTTGATTGGTTTATGCATTAAAATAAGGTTTAGAAGTGGATTTGAATGTTTTGTGCACTAAAATAATGTTTAGAAGTGGATTTGAATGTTTGTGCATTAAAATAAGGTTTAGAAGTTGATTTGATTGGTTTATGCATTAAAATAAGGTTTAGAAGTGGATTTGAATGTTTTGTGCGTTAAAATAAGGTTTAGAAGTGGATTTGAATGTCTTGTGCGTTAAAATAAGGTTTAGAAGGCGTTTTGATTGTTTTGTGCGTTAAAATACGGTTTAGAAGTGGATTTGAATGTTCTGTGCGTTAAAATAATGTTTAGAAGTGGATTTGAATGTTTGTGCATTAAAATAAGGCTTAGAAGTTGATTTAATTGGTTTATGCATTAAAATAAGGTTTAGAAGTGGATTTGAATGTTTTGTGCGTTAAAATAAGATTTAGAAGTGGATTTGAATGTTTTGTGCGTTAAAATAAGGTTTAGAAGGCGTTTTGATTGTTTTGTGCGTTAAAATACGGTTTAGAAGTGGATTTGAATGTTTTGTGCGTTAAAATAAGGTTTAGAAGGCGTTTTGATTGTTTTGTGCGTTAAAATAAGGTTTAGAAGTGGATTTGAATGTTTTGTGCGTTAAAATAAGGTTTAGAAGGCGTTTTGATTGTTTTGTGCGTTAAAATACGGTTTAGAAGTGGATTTGAATGTTTTGTGCGTTAAAATAATGTTTAGAAGTAGATTTGAATGTTTTGTGCCTTAAAATAAGGATTTGAATGAGATGCACTGGTCTGACACATAAAACGTGGGTTCTTGGTTTTCGGTTAAAAATTTCCGTTGTAAAAGAAGTTAAGGTTATTGTGACTTAGCTGTTCTGATTAATTCCGAAATGCATATACTCATTTGTATAGTACAAGTTGGAAGTCATGCCTAGGGAATTTTAGATCTGTGAATTGTTTTGTTAGACTTTTACAATACATAATCTATTTAATGGCTGAGATAAAAAGATATGTATTAGTTCAAAGAATGTTGATATAGACCCGGAAACATGGAATTTATATCACTTGTTTATATCAGGTTATGTATATATCAGGTTCAAATGGGGTTTTCAGGTTCTAAAAGCTTTACATAGATCGCACAATTTTTATAATCGTCTAAAGAGTGGTGAGAAGGTAACTTGCGACTTAGCTAGCGGGTTCTTTTTTACTAGTGTTAAGTATAGCTTGCATAATCATCAAACTAGGTGCATTAGTTGTTAATCTAGATTAAATAAGTCTTAATATAGCTTATAATATCATTTTCATTCATTTAGAGGCAATCAAAATTCATTAAAGTCAAAATAGAAGTTAATAGAAAAAAGTCAGCAACTAGTTAAATTCTGTCTGAGTTCATCTGATCTATGTTAGATTTAAGGTATCAATTGAAGTTAGAATTTGGGTCTTTTTGGTATTTAAGTAGTATAGCACATAAGCTTTGTCTGTTTTAAAGTTTGGTGGATTAGCTTTTAAGTTTGCTTGCTTATTTTCTAGCTTGAAATTGCCCTTTAGGACTGTTTGGTTTGCAGTTTTTAGCTTATTATGAGTTTGTATGTTTACTGCTTTATTTTCTGCTTAATATTAGTTTAGGATTGCTTATTAAAGTTTGATTTTAGTCCTAGATAGCTTATTTAGTTTTAGGTTTAGCCTATAGCAGCTTATATAGTTTTTTGCAGCTTCTCTTTTGCTTTTCATTTTTTTTAGCATAACTGTTTGCTTGAACCAGCTTCTCAGCTTGTTTAAGCTTGTTTGATTGATTGTTTTAGCTTGCTTAGGATAGCTTCTAGTTAGTCTCAGCCTATTTACTCTTAGTTTTAGCTTATAAGCCCTTTTCATAGCTTTTAGTTTGCTTAATTTCCTTAAAAAAAAATTTAGAATAAATCTGTCACGAATTTGTCCTAATCAGCTCATAGCTTTTATTTTGAATGTGTTTTGATTGTTTTGTTCATTAAATAAGGATTGGAAGTTGTTTTGATTGTTTTGTGAATTAAATTAATGTCTTAAACGGTTTTTGAAACTTTACAGACGATTACGCTCGAGAAGAAATTGAAACTGAAGAAGAAAGTGTGGACAGCGAAGATGAGAGTTTAGAAAAAGAAAGTAGTGAAAAAGAAACTAGTGATGATGAAGAATGGATTGATGAGATGATAGATGAACCAAAAAAGTATATAGATGCGGATTTGAAAATACGAACAAGAAATCCACCGAAATCATTAGCAAATGTTATGAAGTTGTTGACTGATGCACAGAGAGGTAGTTTGAGAGATATGGGTTTTAAGTCGATCATTGGTTATAAAATAAGCAGATTTCCAACCGCATTAGCTCGATGGCTTTTGTTGAACTACAATCCAGTTACATCTGTATTACATGCTGGGGATGTAACCATCAAAATTACAAGACAAACAGTTCATGATATCTTTGGATTGCCAATCGGGGGTGAAGAAATAAAGGAGCTAAACCAAGCAAAAAAGACCGATGTAGTTATAGACGAATGGAGGAAACAATTTCATGGTAGCAATGACGCCATTAAACCAAGCAGCGTTGCGAAACAAATTCTTGAAAGGAAGGACGATGCAGGAAGAATATTCAAGCTTAATTTTTTGGTTTTGTTTGTTACTGAGATGATGCAGTCAACAAAAACTGGAATGGTGAATTAGAAATTCCTCACTTGCTTAAAAGATGACACTGATATTAAGAATTTGGATTGGTGTGAATATCTTCTAAGGTGTTTGAAAGAAACTAGGAAAGCGTGGAAGGGTGGTTTTTACAATGGACCTTCAACTTTTTTAACAGTAAGTATATTATTGTATGATTCAATATTTAACGGTAAGTATCTTATTTTATGTATCTTATTTTCTCTATATATTGGTTTGTAGGTATTGTATGCTCAGAGACTTAAACCAATTGTTAAGAAATTAACCTCAGCAATAATCACCAAATGGACAACTAGGCAATTGATATTGTTTCAGAAAGAGATGATTGCTGCACAAAAAAAACTTAAGGATTCTAATGTTAACACCACACCTATAAAAGATAGGATGACGAGGAAAAAGATTCGGGAAGATATTGCTGGAAAAGTTGTTAAACCTGCTGAGACTCTTGGGATTGACAACAATGAGCAGGATGATGTTCAGGATGATGTTCAGGTAACAGTATATATTCACAAACTGATTTTGCACTTCACTTATTGTACTTAATTGATAGTTTAAGATTTGTATCAGTTTGCTTGGTTATAAGAGTTTGCTAGGATGTTTATCAGTTTTGTGCATTAAAAATGGTTTGATATAAGACTGTTTTGTGCATTAAAAATGGTTTGATATAAGACTGTTTTGTGCATTAAAAATGGTTTGATATAAGACTGTTTTGTGCATTAAAAATGGTTTGATATAAGACTTTTGTGCATTAAAAATGGTTTGATTTTTTTTTTTGAAAGGTGAATTTCTTTGAAACTTCGTGTCGCAATTCGACAGCGGGAGGTCTAGCTTACGTTGTCTTAACCGGGCCCGCGCTAGAGAGCTCCCTCGAAGTGGAAAGCCTTGTTCAAATACCCGATGGGGGGAGAACCCCCTACTAATCCGCCCGAAGGCACGACGATTAATAGGGGTAAACCCTGCCCCCTCAGACTTGACCTGAGTATTCCCAAGCCAAGCCCTCATAGAGTGTTTTGATATAAGACTGTTTTGTGCATTAAAAATGGTTTGATATAAAAGTGTTTTGTGCATTAAAAATAGTTTGATATAAGACTGTTTTGTGCATTAAAAATGGTTTGATATAAGACTGTTTTGTGAATTAAAAATGTAGCTTATATTCTGCTTAATAAGCTCATTTTAGCTTCTTGTAAGTTTATTCTTACTTATTCACTGTTTTAATTCAAAAATAGTTAAAAGTCAACAAAAAGTCAAAGTGCTTATTTGCTGAATTTAGTGCTTATTAGGGATTGCCTAGTGCTTTTTTAGGTTGTAATATAGTTTGTAACTAATCTGTTTTCAGAAATCTAGCTTGGTTTGGTCTATTCTAGCCTAAGATACCATGACAGCCTCCATTAAGGACTGTTTCAGCTTATTCTAGATTGAAGCTTATTGGTTAGATCATTTTGAACCTGCAAAATTTGATCTCTGGGTTGCCCTGCTTCAGTTAGTTTTGTCGATTTCAAGCTTATGTTTGTGATTTTTAATCAGCTCAGTATAAGCTCAGTATAAGCTCTTTATGTCTGAAAATTGGTACTTAAGTTCCTTGGCTGCTTAATGGGTTGTTCACATTTTTTTTGGATTTCTTTCTTTTAGCTTAATGCAGCTTTTTCTAAGCTGCAAAACTGCCTCAGTTTGCTTATTTATGCCCTGCACATCAGTACTTTTTTGGCTTAATGAGAATTTTTGAGTTTGCTAGTATCCTTAATTTTTTTGCTTTTTTGTGCCTTTTGAACAGGAGATTATCTCTCGGTTAAGAAACAAAATGATGTTGTTTGATGATTATGTGAACGGAATTGAATGTGAGCTTGAAAAAGGAATTCAACAACATCCTGGCAATAAAGAAATTGAGAATATGATATTGCTTTGGAAACAAAAGTTTGTTAAAAAAGGAAGTGAAATGAATGAAGAAGTTGCAGTTGATAGTGGTACGGAAGGGGACAAAGAAATGGAAGGGGAGAAAGGAACAGAAGGGGAAAAAAGAACCGAAAGGGATAACAACGAATTGAAGAACAACAATGAATGCACAGATTGGGATAAACATTCAAAAATCTCTGCATTAACCCCCATCACGCTCTCTTCTTTTGATGCACAATTGGAGCAGGTTAAAGAACCTTCACTAGTTCAATTTGATAGTCCTCAAGTTTTGACATTTAGAAGAATTAGTGAGAAGCTCAAGCTACCAAGGGAGAAGGCATCAAGTTCTACTGATTTGAGCTTGGCTAAAGAACCAACGACAATACTTAAAAATAATGCATGGACTTTTGATGGGCCAAGTTTTGATCTGGGTTTCACGCATACTCCTAGAGATGTGAATGTTGATGCAGAAAAACAAGATGTTTCAATTCAAGGTATATCTCTAATTTGAGTAATCTTTTAATCATTCTATTACCTCAAACATTGGCCATGACTGATCAAATATCAGCTGAAGTTGTAGAACCCACGCTGGAAAATGAGAAGTTGAAGTTACTGGCAGAAAAAGCACATGAGCAAAAAACGACCAACACAGCAAGTTCAATTGTTGTTTTGCCAATATCTTTTGCCATGCCAAATGTCAAGTCATTAATCAAAGGCCTAAAAAAGCACATGAGCTAGAAACGACCAACACAAGAATTAATCTCATCCATTGATTTTAAATCAAAGGCCTAAAATTCTTCTTATTCTTTTTACCAAAAAAACTCTTTTTATTTGATCTCAACTATATATCTACATATTATATATAACAATATGACCATGACGTCATTAATTGTCAGAATGTCCAGTAATGCCATGTCATAATTCCACCTAAGCACAATTTGTTTAAAATTTTCGATTTTCTTGCCACATAAGCATTATTTATTTTCTTTAAATCGAATTTCTTGCCACATAAGCATTATTAAATTTTTTTAAATT
This sequence comes from Artemisia tridentata subsp. tridentata, assembly GCA_021014915.2. Classification (NCBI taxonomy): domain Eukaryota; kingdom Viridiplantae; phylum Streptophyta; class Magnoliopsida; order Asterales; family Asteraceae; genus Artemisia; species Artemisia tridentata. Next base: position 66,675,120 of record CP139509.1, on the reverse strand, counting down.
TCCAATTCGCCACACAAGCATTATTGATTTTAGTAGAAAATTCGGATTTGCCACATAAGCATCATTGATTTTGCTAAAAATTTCGCATTTAAAAACTTAATTAAAATTGGCCTTTGCAAGAATTGAACCCTGGCCATTTGATCCACATACGTATACTTCAACCAATGGACCAAGCATTTTTTTGTGATCTACATAAGAAAATATTTATGTCATGCTTAAAAAAATGATGTTGCTAAGCTATAATTATGGAATATATTAGTATATGCTTTCTTATGCATATATATACCCGAAAATATTGTTATTTTATAGAAGATATACATTTTTTTTTTAGTGTATATTTAAAACATATAAGATTTATTTTGTAGAAGATATACTACATCTTTTATACCTATAATTAAGTTGTGTATATATCAAAAACTTTTAAATGTTATTGCCTTAGGTTGGGACTATATATATAATTCGTAATGTGCACCTAATCTTCCACCAAAAATCAAAAACCCGTATCTAGGAAACTGGATTCCAATATGCAACCTCAAAGACACTCTAAACGACTTGCAAAAGTATCGACGAATAAAACCACACGTGCCCTTTCAGAACGTATGTTGTTAATGAGCCATTTGTTTGTTATGCTGTTATTTCTTACTAATATTGCATTTATAATTAACCTAATCGTGTCTACATGACTGTTTCTTAATTGGTTAATTCATTCTACTGCTTGGTATTGATTCTACTGCTCTAAGATTTTCATTCTGCTGCTAAGGCTATATTAATTTTGTATGTGGCTTTAATGTATTGTTTGTGTATCTGATGTTGTTATTAATTTTATGTGCACAATATTGGTTAATTCATTCTACTCACGTGCCCCTTCAGAACGTATGTTGTTAATGAGCCATTTGTTTGTTATGCTGTTATTTCTTACTAATATTGCATTTATAATTAACCTAATCGTGTCTACATGACTGTTTCTTAATTGGTTAATTCATTCTACTGCTTGGTATTGATTCTACTGCTCTAAGATTTTCATTCTGCTGCTAAGGCTATATTAATGTTGTATGTGGCTTTAATGTATTGTTTGTGTATCTGATGTTCTTATTAATTTTATGTGCACAATATTGGTTAATTCATTCTACTGCTTGGTATTGATTCTACTGCTCCAAGATTTTCATTCTGCTGCTAAGGCTATATTAATGTTGTATGTGGCTTTAATGTATTGTTTGTGTATCTAATTGTTTTTACATAATTAGATTTTAATTGGTCGTAGCAACAGCAATTTTATGTTCTTATTAATTTTATGTGCACATTTAATCTAATATTATTTTGCATGATTGTTATTTACATTGTTGTAACATTAAGTTATTTGTAATGCTTCTGTTATTTACACAATTGTTTTCAAATTAGTTGTAGCAGAAGCAAGAAATATAATGTGTGTCTATGTATTTGGTTGTTGGTTGGTTATAGAAGATGCAACAATCAAGGATACTGATATGCACACTAATATTCTTCTGCATGATTGTCATTTAAATTGTTGTAACAGTAGTTTTTGATATACTTGTGTTATTTACACAATTGTTTTCAGATTAGTTGTAGCAGTAGCAATTTGTTTATACTTTTATTATCTGCTTAAAATTGTTGAATGTGCTAGAAATCTAATGTTTGTTTGCGTATTTGGTTTTTGGTTGGTTATAGAAGATGCAACAATCAACGATACTGATATGCATATTGGAAACTCTAAGAGCACTTCACAAGGTACTTTGCTATTGTATAAGTTTACATTAATTGTCTATTAACAAATATGCATTATGTTTATTGTATGCACTATATACATTTTTTGAAAAGTGTGGTCGTGTATGTGTTTACATATGTTGTGTATTAACACGTGTTCATTGTCTTGACAACATTACACTATATCTTTGTGTTTTTGTTACAGGCAAACATCCACAGAGGCTGACAATGGTTGAAAGCAAAGAAACAGGCAAATCGGCAACTTTGGTTACACAATCTTCATGTTCTATGTTGGATAATTCCGTGTTCCAGAGTGACACACCTAGCAGCGTATCCAGGGCAGCTGTTTCTAATGTTATTTCACAATCCAGAGGTAGTATATTCAACAAAATTTTGATTGAATTGATGGTACGTTTATGCTCATGTATTGTCAGCAGGTAAGCGTTCACAGACGGTGACAATTGTTGGGAGCAAGAGAACGGGCAAATCAGCACATTTAGTTCAACAGTCTTCATCTTCAGAGTTGGATACTACTTTGATTGAGAGTGATACACCCGATGTTGTTTCACAATCTACAGGTATTATAATAAGTCAAAATATGTTTCTATCAAAAATATATTGTATTTATATATTTTAAGTTGTTTCAGCATCTAAGCCGCCTCCAAAGAGAAAAATTAGCAACACCTCATCATCTTCTGAGCTGCAGTTACTTCGTGAGAGTGGTATGTGTGTAAACTATTTGTTACTGTATAATGAATTTTGCTTTTGTGTGTCTAAACTATCTGTTACTGTATATCCAATTAAACAACAGGCCCTAGAGAATCATTGAAAAGAAGAAGCAAGACTCAGACCGAGACATTAGAGACCCATCACACCTTTGAATCTCCTTTAGGTATTAATTTGAAACCCCCGAGAATGCATAGAATATATATAACAATAATCTGTTTTACACTTCTTTGCAGGGGCAGCAAACTCAAGTGCTGAGACTAATAGATTTTCATATGTTCAAAATAAACAACGTGATTTGAGGTATCAATCAACCTCTTCGGCCGTACCTTCAAAAAAAAGCAAAAAAAAATGTGATGCACACATCGTCACATGGAAAACTTTCGACAGGTTTTGTACCCATATTCTTAGTAGTGCTTACTTTAATATAATTGGTTTATGTACATTACATGGTCGTAGTATATTTGCGTGATTATAGGTGGAAATTCTCAGCAAATGAAAACCAATAGAGAACGAAAAATTTCTCTCATTAAAGACATCAATCCAATGAATTTGAACATGGCTATTAGAGGTAGGTGCGTGTCCGTGTGGCATTCACACAAACTTGGTGAGGAGCATGATCCTTACAGTCTGGACTGTGTTCTACAGGACGAGGAGGTAACATGGATTAGGTTGCCAACTATTTATGTTTGTATGTATTTTCATTACATATAATATTAATATTTGAATTGTATATACAGTCAAACCGTGTTCAGATTTATATCAAGAAGGAATTCATGTACAAATTTGAACCTCTTTTACAAGAGGGACAGTGTTACATAAGATCTAATTTTGGAGTAGCAGAAAACGGTGGCAGATTTCCTTTGTTACCAAATCAATGGAAAATATGTTTTTATAAAGGGACTGAGGTCACGCGGGTAGATCAAATTGATGACAATTTTGTTGGCTTCATTAATGAGCCATTATCAAGTATTCTGGATACAGATAATCAGTACCACGAACTCGACTGTGTTGGTATGTGTTTTTTGAAAAAATGTTTGCATAATTTGACATTATTGAAACGATTTCTAGCATTACTTTATAAGATGTTTTTTCAGATATTGTTGGTACAGTTGTAGCTATTGGAAAAATAGTTACTATCAACGGTGCTGGTACTCCTATGATACGAAGGACAATAGTTGTTGAGGATGCCGAGTAAGTATATTGTGCGCGTTTACATTTTTTTTGGAATTATGTGTGTAGAATAATGTTCAATTGTCATCATGGATTGATTATACACTATACTCTACAGATCTTTAAGAATCGACTGTACTTTTTGGAACAATTGGGCATTGTTGTGGAATGACTATGAAAACAAACGTGATGAACTTGGGCATATAGACATACTGTTAATGTTAGCAAAAGTGAAGTATTGGAATAGTAAGTTTTACAAATGCATAGTGAATTTTGGACATGATGTTTATTTTTTTTGTTCCCAGTATTAATTTTAAAATTTACATTCCTCTTTTACCCAACACAGACAAACCGTCCATACATAATGCTTTGTTTGGCACAAGAATATTCATAAATAGAGATGTGCCACAGTTGTTGGCTTTCCGGGAGAGGTGATTACTTTGATGTTGTGCCATATATGTTTTGCTTTTGAATTAACTATATGTTGCGTTTATTTGAAAACTTATTTATGCACATTACAGGTACGAAGAACAGGACGGATATAGTGCAGGGGAGTTTAAAATTGAAGAGTATTCAATTGAGAAGCCTGTTGTGACGCCTGCAAAGTTCATGCACGGATGCGTGAAGAGAAGGGTTGGATCCATTAGGACAATTGAACCTGTAAGATACAAGTAGTTGATTGAAATATAATATAAATATTGTTTTTCACTCGATTTAATCACATTAGTATTGATGACAAACTATTTTTTTTTAAATACAGGAATCACATTGCGTCGTTTATGCAAGAGTGCATAGTATACAATATGAAAATGGATGGGTCTATACAGGCTGTAAGACATGTAGTGCCAGATTGATGCCCATTGTTTCGAAAGTCAAATCACGCTTGAAGAATCCAAAACAGCTGTGGTATTGCAAGAACCACTGGGAGACATATGCAGTTGTTTCTAAGTATGTGCACCAGCGTATCTACATGGATATAAGTATTTGAAACCATATATAACTGTATAATAAATAATGTAACTGTTTACATGTTTTATACTTTACGATGTATATTTTATATTCGTAGGTTCAAAATCATTGTGCGCATATTTGATGATAGTGGAACCGCGCAAGTGGTAATCTTTGACAAGAACGTACATGAAATGACAAATGTGACCGCATGGGAGATCATGGAAAGGGAAGGAATAAACACAGACGAATACTTTCCGGAAGATCTTAATGAGATTGTTGGGAGGATGTATCTTTTCAAGATTTTATTTTCTGACTTTAACAACAAGAATAACAGTCACATATATCGAGCTGAAAAGGTTACCGAAGATATTGAGACAATCAACTATTTCAAGCGTGGCTTCCTAGAAGATGAGGTTTGGTCCATTTGTTACTTTAATATACGTGACAATGAGGTATGCTTACAATTACGTATATACTAAACGTTTTACATTGTTTAAAATAGGACGGCGATGATGATGGGCAGAGTTTGGACTATGACTCTATGTGCTCGGACGATGAAACGGATGCACATTCTCCTGAAAAGAATGCGGTACTGTTTAATGATTTATTTAGTATCAACAAACACCATTGAATTTTAACGAACAATACATTCTAAAGTTTTAATTCGTCCCACAAAATATATCAGGAACAAAGCAACGAACCTATAACTCCGTACACGGAGACATTAGATGATATGCCAACATTGTCTGATGATGCCACGGCCGATGTTATACCTCCATTGGAAAATGCAGATGATGGAATGCCAAATGACAATATCAGTATTCCAGCAACATGTGAGGAAAAATTACCAACAAATGGACTCGATGGACAGGCCAAGCATAACGATGATTGATGTTTAATTCGTTTTCTAGAGATGTGTGAACGCTTTAGTTATGGTTTACAAGTAATTATTGTTATGAATATTCGTATTGTTTTTCCCCGCCAAAACCTTTACATTTTATGATTGTTATGGATACATTTTATGATTGTTATGGATGTTTATATTATTTTTTACAACACAATGTTTGCAATTTATAATTGTTGTGAATATTCTTATCAATGTCCTTTATGTTTACTTTTAGTACATATGTACACATTGAAATGATAAAGCAACTAATGTCATTATTAGTGTACTGAACCCTCTATACTTGTCATTATTTATTTTTTTATAGTTGTGGATACACATAATAAACTAAAAATTAATCAACTTAAACCCAAAATAAATTGTAAACAGTTGCAAAATTAAATCAAATGTGATAAGGCCTAGGAAAAGATATGTATCCACTTTGTAAAATCTGTAATGTAACTAAATATTTAAAAAAATTTGTTAGCTGTAAAACGTTTAAAGAAAATATCTTTTCCATAGTCAAAATATAAGCAAAAATATATCCATATATTTTTTAAAAATATGTGTTTGTTCCAAGATAAAATGCAAATTAATTATAGACTTTTTACCATCCCAAACTTTGTGGTTAAATGCATTTAGATAATCACCCATTCTAACTTCCATAAACGTTTTCAAAGTAAAAAAAAAAAAAAAAAAAAAAAAAAAAAAAAAACTCTTGCTCTTTGCACGCCTCATCTTTTTTGCAATCATCTGAGAATGGCTTCCATTGCTAAGAAAGAAAATGCTAACGAGATGGCAGAGGTAACAGCTGTAAATAATCCAAGGTAAACCTACTAACTGTATAACTAATATATGTTAAGATTTCATGTATTTGACAAAAAAATTGATGCTAACATCATGTTTGCACCAGGTTGGATGATGTTGCAGCAAGTAAAGGGAAAGAAGTGCATGAAAACAAAGGTAAATAAACCGATGTTAGTTTTCCTGAACTGCAATTTTTAGATGTAATGTACATGTTTTAAAAAGGGGTTTAACATCCATGTAGGTGAGGAAGAAAGCATAGAATCTGTTTATGATTGGATGGTTTCGAAAAAACAGGCGATTAAACGGAGGAAGTGGGAGCAAGTCAAGGATGAAGAGGCAAGATTAAGAGAAGAAAGAAAAAAGTATAAGCAGTTTGTAAGAGAGTTTGGTCCTTTTAGGAAACAGAGGAGGAAGAAACACAAGTTGGAAGTCTGTTCTTACGATCAAGTTTGTCTTGCTTTCTCATCAGAAGATTTGTAATTTCGTCCTGACTTTATTTGTTTAAGAATTTAAATTAATGGAATGAACATGTTATTTTACACATTTATACGCTTTTTGATAGTTCCTTTTTTGACCCGTCTGAAGTAAAATTTAACACGAACCTACATGTTTGCCTATGCACGACATATGAAATGTTCTTATCAGTTGCTTCTTTATTTAAGTATTTGCTTACAATTGTACATTTTCGCTTGCTTCATCAATGGCTAACGGACAATGGGTAATCAAACCAAAAAACAGTCATTTGTTAAATTAATATATTTAAAGTACATTGTATAACAAATTAGGCAACTTATGATGATTCGAGTTTTCTTATGTACAGTTTAAGTTGTAGATTATAAAATATAAAAGCATGTTTTTGTACAATATAATGGCAATCTTTAACTATAGTAAAAACCATATTCATTTAGAAAAGTAACCAAACTATACTTATGAAAATATAGGCATGAAACCCTAGATTCATACTGCTGTTACTAACCACTCAGTACTGCTCGACTGTTTTTAGTACTGCCAGTTGGGAGGTAAAGATCAATTGTACTGCTGCGTTTGTGTTTGTACTGCTTATTGATTTTTGATTGTGATGCTCATTCATTGTTCAGTTTGTACCCCTGATATAATTAGGATATATAAACACATGAAATAGAAAATATAAAAAAACGTCCCAACCCAAAACCATAGAGTTATTATACTTACTAAAATAAAACGAGTTGCTCTTATTAAGAGTTCATAATAAAATCGTATGTATATATTTAGGATAAGCACCCAAAATAAGATTTTTAAAAAAAGAAAACGTGTATATTTAAAACATAATATATTTTAAATATATTCACATACTTTATCTATATTAAAACTTTAGAAGTTAATATTCATCTTCAAACTCTATAAATTAAACCACATGTTAGCTGCTGAGCTTATAATTTCATTTATTGGTGACGAGAAGTAAACACAATGTCATATAAACGATCAAACAAGGTATATACTTATAAGTTACGTATGGTTTATCTGTTACTATGTAAGTTTACATCATTTTAAGTAATAGAACTTTAACAGGTTACTAAAAGAAAGGACTATGATTCGCCATATCCAAGTAATACTTCGCTGAATAAAGATGTACCATTCATTATTTTATCAGATGATGATGAGGTATAATATCTAGCTCAAGCATTCATTCAAGTTATACACAAAATAAAAATATCTGATTACGTTCCTCATAATTATAGCCTAGCCATGCTGATATGGTTAAAAAACATGAGGTTCCATCTCCAACCAAGGACATGCCAATTATAAATATATCAGACGATGAAGAGGTATCTTTAATACTATGTCCGAGTAGTTTTATTATCAGCTTGATATGTTCTTGCTTAGCATGTGTTTTTCATGGAATGACTCACTTAAACATTTGTTTTATTTTATTGTTGTTTTTTCTTCCCAGCCTGTTTTACAATCACTTAAACGGCGTAAATTGGTAAAATCAAGCACATCTGTAGACGCCACTTTTGTTAAGGTTATATCTTAGATTGTTTATTTGTATTGTTATATTATGCAAAATAACATGTTCTGACATTGTCTAACACATAAATATATTGAAACTTACAACATATTTTTTTATGACGTGTGCCTTAAACCCACAAGTCTGATGGTGATGGCAATGTTATAAGAGAAGGATCTAAAGAAGCGCACCCAACACACAGTACAGGTCATAAAAAATATATGTTGATTGATGAGGATACGGATGACGATTTTGAAAAAAATAAAGCAGATTCTGAGGATGGTGTTTGGGTGAACATCGATGATCTTCCTGATCCAATTTACCCTCTAAAAGAATATAAACCTAGATACACTATCCTTGATGAGCTAATCATTGAAGACTCCTCTACAGGTTGTTGCTTGCAAACCAATTGTTTAGTTTCTTAAATTTGTATATTACTAACTATGTGTTAAATTAAAAATTATATTTTACTTATGAATTTTTTATCTCAAATTCTCAATAGGTGATTCAAAGTATACATCCGTCGATGAAGATTATACTGATGTTAATGGTAAAACACCCAACATACATATTTATAACCGCAACACAGATTTAGAAGTATATAGTTTTTTGGTACTTGTTTATTTATGTTTTATTTGTACTTGAACATGCGGTTTCAAATGCACAGCACTGGATGAGGCTGACATAGTTGATTATGACATGTGGAACGATATGCCTGATATCGACGGAATTGTGAATGGTCAAAATATTTGCAGCAGAAATCTCGATGAAGAAGCATGGGAAGTTGGCTCAAACACGTATACTGTCAGCTATGATTCCAATACCGATGATATGAGTAGCTTTATTAACGACAGCTCGACTGATTATGAAACAAGTGACGATGATGATAGTGAGGATGAAATATAATGACTCATACCTAGATTTTCCATAGATTATGTTTTTAAGAATTTTATCCTATATTGTTTGTCCATCTTTATTGTCATCCAGCAAATAATACCTTATTACTATGAATAATTGTTGCGTTTTTTAAGTTGGTGAATTATAAATTCAATTACATCTAAAGTTTTCATTATGTTAGACGTATATACATTGTATTGTTCCATTAAATACAAATATAACAAATATTGACCCAAAATAAAAGGCCCAATGATATCAAACTTTTAATAACTATATATATATGATTGTTTACATAATGTAAACCATCAACATATACTCTTCCCATGGCATCATCAAACCCTAAAACCTTTCATGGTTCAGCCTCACCCAACCCACACACTGATTCACGGTGCGAGGATCAACCCATTCCTCCACAAATCCCTGTGACAGAACCAAAGTTTGCTAATGCACGAAAGCCTGTTGCAAATCTTAAGACAAAAGGTGAGGTGCATGATCAAGACAATAGAGATCCAAGTACTAAGGTCGACGATGCATTGAGATTTCTTGCATCAGTCTTTGAAGAAGGTGGACCTTCTCAAAGTAGTAGAGGTAAAGTGTATAAGGTTTGTAATTCTTTTGAAATTAATTTAATAATTCGTGTTAACTTTAAAAGCCCGTTTATCTTTGACTTAATAGAAGAGCTAGACGAATCTGTTTTCCTCAATTGGCTAAAGTTAAATGTTGGAGATCCTCAAGAGTCTCAACAGGTTCTCAATGGCGTCCAAGCGAGACTTATGAAAACAGAAGCCTTAATTGACGAAATGCGCAAGATGGGACATGAGGTGACCGATGACTACCTTGTGGATCTGAACTTTTTCAGTGATGACGATTGAGATTTCAACATCATCTTACAAGGCGTTGCTCACAGGCTGTTTTTCTTTCAGTTTAAATAGTTGACGACCTATTCTGATTTGAATTTATGTTGTCATTTGATTCTGGTTTTGATGTGTTTCGACTATTTTATTACTTATTATACATTAATATTTCATATGGTTTATAAAAATGCCTATATTGAATCCACGACGTTTTAAAACATTCAAGTTAAACAAAGAAACAAAATATTTATTGAAAAATTATAGTATACACTTGTGTATTTTCTGTAAATTAACATTATCTTCTAATTTTATGGATGCTAATCAACTCAATGGTATGTACTTACTTCTTCAACACAGCGAGCATTAGAAGAAGCCAAGCCTTTATTTGAAATCTCTTAGCATCAATTTATTTGAAACTCAACTTATAAGATTGGTACAATATGTACATTCTATACTTATCATCCCAATTATATTTTCTATAAATTAAATATATCTATTAGCATATTCGGTAAAAATATACATCCTATGTTTATCATTGGAATTATATATTCTATAAATTGAATATATCTCTTAACAAATAAGAAATCAATATCGCAAACTATATAACATCTACAAGGTTTTCTCCCTTTCATTTAGTAACGAGCTCAAATCAACCATGGGGCGTTTGTTTATTCCCCCATCAAAGTCACCAGGAAAACGCTCAAGAAGTAATTCCCCACCAAAACAGCTGTCATCTAATCCAAGAGGTGACCAGGGGCCTGTAAGGTATTTTCTACCTATACGTTATGTTGATCAGCTTAGACGACATGTAGCATGGTTGGAAGCAGAAATCAGAATTGACGAACAAACAATGCTAAAGTGTAAAGATGATATTGATCACCGACGTCGACAAATATTGGAGTGCCAAGAAAAGATCAACAATATCATGAAACAAATGGAACTTTCGTAGTGACTTTTTTTATTGTGTCTATACTATTTTCAGATAGGTTTGAATTGATTGTTTGTTTTTTTTTTCCTTTTTTTTTTTCCCTTTAAGATTCATGATGTTATTTGTGACGTTCATTTGCTTATTTGAATAATAAAGTTTGCAATTACTATTTAAAAAAGTTTTCATGAAACAATAACTACTAATTGTAATTGTATGCCCACACAGTTTGTTATGCTTGAAGGATTTTCCCTTTGTAGTTATGTAAGTTATGACTATGAACTGAATGTGATGGCAGTTAGATGAATAGAAGCACACAAGGTACAAGTTTTGGATTGCGGTTTGTACTTCTCATATGTCGTTGTTGTTGAATTTGATAATTAGGTCAACAAAAAATAACAAGGAGGCAAAGACAACACTACAGATAACTAATAAATTAACTTATTGATGTGGTTGTTATGTATATTTTAAACAATTCATCAAACAGATTAACCAAATGAAGATCCTGTTGAACATTGTATACAAAAACACTAATAAAACAACTTAATTAAAAAGATTCATCTTTATTGCGTTGTATTCTTCCTCGCGCACTGCATCTTTTGTTTGGGCAAGCAATGCTCCCATCAATTCTAGCAGTACCCGGCGTCTCTCTTGAGTTTTCTTCAATGCGTCAAGTGAATCCAATGCGACCCCACGAGGACCTAATGTTTCCAAGTCAACTATCATTGATTGGTTCTTTGCTATAACTCTCCTCAGATGCTCGCAACAAGTGTGAATCAATTCTGCAGAAATGGCTTCTTCACATGCCTGTTGGACAAACCAAACACGCATGCAATCATGTAGCTTGGACGATCCAGAGAGGTTGCTTAGCTCCTCTAAAACCTGGAATGGCGCCATTGAAAACGTTTTTCCAAAAAATGGTTATCCTTTCCCTTTTGGTATGCTATTTATAGACGAAATCATGTTTAAAAAAAATTAAAATTCAGTAATTATCTTATTTTCAAGTATGTGATAGGAGCAATATTTAAATAAAGATGTTACAATTCCTAATGATAATATTTTGTTAACAAATATAAGCAAATATTAAAATTAAAATACCACAATTCGGGTGTTAGATGTAAAATACAAATATTTTGTTAACATATATGCTTCTATATAGTAGTAGATAAGTATGGTTATGCAATATGTTACTTTTCAACCATTAATAAACACTAATTTCAATTAAAAAACAAGTAAACATCTACAAACCTTTTCAACACCATTTTGATATACTATACAACACTTCCAGGTTTACAATATACAGTTTGTGTTATAAACATGGTCGCTGTATCAGAAGATTTGGCAATACGACCAAGAGGAAGACCACAAAAAACACATAGAATAACAGGCAGCACGTCCTATATACAGAGTGTAAGGCCCATTCAACCGACGGGTCAACTCCAAACAGGTAATTACATTGTTTGAAACTACACACCCTTACATTGTTTGAAACTACACACCATCATATTTACAGTATGCCAACATTGTATTGAACATCGGTGATTACAACAGAATATATCCATTTTGTCTATAAAAGAATGTATTAACGGTATGCCAACGTTGCAATGAACATGGGTCGTTCCAAAAAAATTCAAAAACTTACCCATGGGTAGATTCTATTATAGTGTTTAATATTGGCCAGGTCAAGGGCGGTGCGTTAGATTGAATAAAGGAGAGTAATGTCAAACGGGATTGAAAGTAGACCAAAGTATAATTTTAACAAGTACAAATACAAATTCTAAGGTTATTACGGTCAACCTATATTAGATGTATTCCTAAATGAAAGCATTATTTATTTGTAAAGAATCATATAACAAATAAGTATTTAAATTGTAGTGTTCAGGTATATATATATATATATATATATATATATATATATATATATATATATATATATATATATATATATATATATATATATATATATATAATATATAGTTTTTCCTTATGTTTAACCCATAAAGGGTGACTTAAAACCAGTTCAATGGTTTACTTATACTATGATTGTCATGGCAGCTATATCAGATGATTTAGCAATACGGCCACGTGGAAGACCACAACAGAAAGATGAACTTACAGGTAACACATTGTATATGCAAGTTGTGAAACCAATACGACCTGGGGGACGACCACCAATATACCCAATCCAATCATGTTATATCATTTATAGAAACTGCATATCATGATAATTACATTCTATGTTTGCCTACAACAACGAGCAATCAGTTATATTAACGTGTCTTTGTTTTGCAACAGATGTCGAAAGGTTTAGTATCCGGCCAACGCGCACACCTTCTCAGACCAAAACAAACACGGGAAAAGGAATCAACCAACAAAAAGGCTGTGAACATCCAACACCAATAAAGAGACCAAGAGGGCGTCCTTTCAAAGACCCAACCAAAACACGTAATACATTTTCAATTTTTTGAACAAGTAGCTAATAAATATTATAATCATAAACTGTTATTCATTCACTTTTGTTGCAGCAATCGATAAAGAGCCCGTGTACCTTGGAACCATCCACTCTGGTGTGCACACTTCGAAACGCAAATCACAAAGACTGCAGGACAAAATAATACCACCTACGAAGAAAATCCATAGGCGCGAAGGTTTAAACAATGGCACCTCAGCACACAATCACGATGGTCAGATAAACATGTTTAAAGGAATATCTAATGGTACATTCGTTAGACAGTTCCCTGATAAAGACAACATTTGTGCCAAAAACAAAATTAATGGTTTTTTCTTTTTTCCTTTGAAATTTAATTAATTACTTGGCTATTCTCAGATTATCTTGACCATGGAGATCCCATTTACACGTGCGAATCCTGCGACGCACTGTTGTGGCATGCTGAATCTACGGTGGGGGCGACAGCTTCAGGCACTGGATCATACTCTATATGTTGTGGTAAGGGAAAGGTGAAATTAGGAACGGAAGTTAAGAATCCACCACAATTGTTAGCACAACTTATGAATGGTGAACATCCAAAGAGCAAGGATTTTGTTGATAACATTAGGCGATACAATTCAATGTTTTCATTCACGTCCATGGGTGCAAAACAGGATACGTCTGTTAACCAGGGATATGGACCGTATTGTTACAGGATTCACGGAGAAAATTACCACATGATGGGGAGCCTCTTGCCTGAGGGCGATAGACCCCCTGTTTTTGCGCAACTATATATTTATGACCCACAGAACGAAATACAAAACAGGGTTAATTCGGTCAGGTATTCCACCAATAATTATTACATGAATACGTGTACGTTGTTCATTCATTTTTAGATAAGCAACACTATATTATTATAATTATATTTCTTTTATACAGCCCAAACGATGGCGCAACAACATCAAGTACCTATATCGTCGACCATCAACTGACTGTTGACTTACGCGACATGTTGGATACCATTAATCCATTGGTTGCTCAGTTCAGAATGGCTGGAGAACAGCTGGTTAGGAAACATGATGAAACGAGGTTCAGACTACGCCTTATCGGTACAAGAGAACGAGATGGTCGAAACTATAACCTACCCACAGCTGATGAAATTGGAGGTTTAATAGTTGGTGATTTTGACACAACAGCTAATAAAAGGGACATCATTTTACACCCACAGGAAGGTGGTCTTAAAAGAATAAGTGAATTGCACCCATCGTATCTAGCATTGCACTACCCACTGCTATTCCCTTACGCAGAAGATGGTTACTGGACAGATATATACCACGTGGGTGTTACTGATCATACACCAACAAACAAGAAAACAAGGGTAACAATGAGGGAGTATTTTGCGTATCGGCTGCAGGAAAGGACGGGTGTTTTCTCGATGATACTCAACGCAAGGAGACTATGCCAACAATTTATTGTTGACGCATACACTATGGTAGAATCTGAAAGAATGTCGTTTATTAAAAATCAGCAGAAGGATTTGAGAAGTGAAACATATTCTAAACTTGCGAAATTGGCGGAGCAGGAAGATTCCGGGGTCATGTTACGAGGGAAAAAGGTTATTTTACCGTCGTCATTCACTGGAAGTCCAAGATACATGATGCAAAATTATTTGGATGCCATGACAATATGCAAGGTTTACGGATATCCTGACCTATTTATAACATTCACGTGCAACCCAAACTGGCCGGAAATTGCACGTTTTGTCGCAAAAAGGGGGCTAAAGCCTGAAGACAGACCGGACGCCATAACAAGAGTCTTTAAACACAAACTGGACTCTTTAATGAGGGATTTTAAAGACCGGCATTATTTTGGACATTTGAAAGCAGGTACAATCATTATACATTTATTAACAAATACAAAGTAATTGAATCCGTTATTAGTTAATTGTATGTCATGCTTAACACTATCAACCTATTACAGCTGTTTATACTGTCGAGTTTCAAAAAAGAGGGCTGCCACATGCTCATATTCTGCTTTTTCTGGAAGAACGTGATAAAATCAAGACAACTCGCCAAATCGATCGTTTTATTTCGGCGGAAATACCTGATAAAAAGGAAGATCCTGAACTATACCAGATCGTTACCGATCATATGATGCATGGACCATGTGGCCCACAGCGCCCTACTTGTCCATGCACGGTTAAAAACAAATGTACAAAGAAATTCCCCAAAGAGTTTAACGATTCAACAATCATAGACGAGAACGGTTATGCACTTTATAAGAGGAGGAACGACGGTTGTACAGTGACTAAAAGTGGTTCAGAATTACACAACGGATACGTGGTCCCTTACAACCCGGGGTTGTTGAGGCGGTACCAATCACATATTAACGTGGAGTGGTGCAACCAAATGGGTTCTATAAAATACCTTTTCAAATACATAAACAAGGTCCAGATAGGGCTACGGCGGCGGTAGAAGACCAGGAGATAGACGAAGTCAGTGATTACTACGACTGTCGATATCTTTCGGCTTGTGAAGCAGCATGGAGGATTTACAAATTTGACATACATTACAGATTCCCTCCGGTTGAACGATTGCCGTTTCATTTAGAAGGCGAACATTCGGTCGTATTTGATGCTTCGGAAAGCATTGACTGTACATTGGATAAGGCATCCATAAATGACACAAAATTTGTACAGTGGATGAAAACAAATGAGACTGATGTAGAAGCGAGGACTTTACTTTACCACGAATTTCCACAACACTATGTATGGAAACAAGAGGATAGAGTTTGGGTTAAAAGACAAAAAGGCACGTCAATTGGGCGTGTGCATCATGTATCACCATCAACCGGTGAACTGTTCTACCTGCGAGTCCTTATTAACAAGGTCCCGGGCGCACGAGATTGGATCGATTTTAAAAAATTTGAAGGTGTTACATACAACACATACAAAGAGGCATGCCAGGCACGAGGACTATTGGAAGACGATAAAGAATACATTGACGGGTTGTTAGAAGCCAGCCTATGGGGAACCGGAAACTACCTACGAAAATTTTATGTCATTCTTATCCTAACAGATTGCATGGCTCGACCAGAATTTGTTTACGAGAAGACGTGGGAGGTCATGGCTACTGACGTACTACACGCGGAACGAATAAAAAGAAATGATCCAGGTATGAAATTTTCACTGTAATACAATCTCTTAATACCTACTCGGTTGTGTAACTGATATCATTATAATTCTTTATAAATGCATCACAAACAACTACATTTTACAGCACAACAAATACAAATAGTTTACACACACGTATCCTGAAGTCTAATGACATTATACATAATTAAATTTTTGGTTCACAAAAAACATACCTAAAGCACTTATTCATCAGTACCATAACAAACAGGCAACAACATCAAACGTATAACACTGGGATATTGCCTTAATATTCCATAAACCAGTTCGAACCCTCCCATATTTCCCAAAACGTTCACAAAAAAAAAGGGCCAAATACTGTTATTAGAATGAGTGTTTTAGTGCCTTTGGAATGGAACTTTTATTCATAAAACTAATAAATCGAAATGAACACACACACAAAAAAAATACTACCTCACAGTAATGCTCGCTAATTAACCATCCAAATGTGTGTGTGTGTGTTGGGCTGTTATTACAAAGTTACAGGCATGTGAAAAATAATATATGTCTATCAGTTTGTGTTTTACAATTAAACTAACAAATGCGCATTTAATTTTTTCAGATTTGGAACTTTCAGACGAGCAAAGAAAGAACATATGTCTTACATATATCGAACACATGCTGCTTTGTAACAATAAAAGTTTGCGGAACATCCCAAACATGCCTTTCCCAAACGAAATGTTGGTTATGGCACATTACAATAGACTCATATCGGATGAGTTAAAATACAACAAAGATGAGTTACGTGAACAACATACCAAGCTCTTTGGTACGCTAACAAACGAACAGAGAGATATATATAATACTTTAATGGACGCTGTCAACGAAAAAAAAGGAGGAATGTTCTTCGTATACGAATACGGGGGCACAGGTAAAACGTATCTTTACAAGACCTTGTCCGCATCAATTAGATCGAAAGGAGGTATAGTTTTAAATGTCGCATCAAGCGGTATAGCCGCGCTTTTGTTGGAGGGGGGAAGAACGACACATTCTCGATTTGCAATTCCCATCAATGTGGTCGATGATTCTATGTGCTACATCCCAGCAGATAGTGAACTTACTGAGCTTATAAGGGCATGCAAACTAATCATATGGGATGAAGCTCCAATGACACATAGACATTGTTACGAAGCATTCGATAGGACACTAAGAGACATATGTAGGCCGGACCTATCAACACCATCTGGACAAGTGTTTGGAGGAAAAGTGGTTTTATTTGGAGGTGACTTTCGCCAAATCCTTCCAGTCATCACGAATGGTTCAAGACAACAAATCGTACATGCATCAATAAACTCTTCATACCTGTGGGAGCATTGTACGGTACTACGACTGAACATCAACATGAGGCTCGGAACAAGTAAAAATAATTCCAAGCGTAAAGAAATCCAAGACTTTGCAGACTGGATACTGTCAATTGGAAATGGAACAATCGGAGGTAAAGAAAACAAAGAATCCACAGTTGAATTCACGGACGATATGCTCATCCCGGATTCAGAAGATCATGTTGGTACTATAATAGAAGAAACTTACCCAGATTTGCTCAAGAACCTTTACAATCCATCCTATTTTCAAGAAAGGGCCATCCTCGCCCCAACTCATGAACTTGTGGATATGATCAACGACAGGATGCTTAAACTTCTCGATGGAGATCCAACAACCTATCTAAGTTCCGACTCAATTGGTATTGCTGATGAAGACACGACTTTCAATCCAGAATTATACACGTGTGAATTTCTTAACAGCATTAAGATAGCCGGACTCCCACGTCATTCATTGACTCTGAAAATAGGCACCCCTGTTATGTGCATGAGAAACATTGATCAAACAACTGGATTATGCAATGGAACAAGGCTACAAGTTCGCAGACTCGGTACTAATATAATTGAGGCTAAAATTATATTAGGCGGAAGTGTTGGTACTGTTTGTGCTATACCACGTATGGTATTAAGTCCATCAGAAACCAAAATCCCTTTTAAATTTAATCGAAGGCAATTCCCAGTATCACCGTGCTTCGCTATGACCATTAATAAAAGTCAAGGCCAAACATTGACGCAAGTTGGGCTGTTTCTCCAACGACCAGTGTTCTCACACGGCCAGCTTTATGTGGCAGTATCTCGCGTCAAGAACAAAAAAGGTTTGAAGATCCTTTGTTGTGATGACGATGGGCAATACTCAAAATCAACGACGAACGTTGTGTATAAAGAAGCATTGTTTCGCATCTAAAGATTGTTGTTAAATTATACAGTTTACCGTTAAACAGGTACGTTACTAACCTCTCATTAACAATGCCTATCTGTTTGTTGTCGCATCTTAGCAGTTACACATATACATTCTAAGCGATTAAACTAACTTGCTCCATGTAAAGTATCAGACAAATTAAAGAAAACAACATCTGTTGATAAAACGAGCATTTTTACCATTTACAAAATTACAGCATATTGAGTTGATGCTGTCAGAAATGTTACTGCAGTTACCATACATAGTGTATTCAGCACATATAAACATAGAACAAAATAGCCACACACCAGTGATTACGTGTGTTGTGTTTGGAGTTACAGCGCTACTGCCATAGTCAGCCAAACACGTACGTGTTTGTCTATTCAAATGTCACAAACCAGATATGAATCAACATCAAATGTACTTACGCCCACCACAACCAACTGCAAAGTTAACACACATGAAATACCGGAATCTCATTGTTTTCATCCACTGCAGCGTCCACAATGGTGTTCACCAACTTAAAACGAAGTAACCTCCCATGCCTTAAACCACAAATGTCTGCAAACGCCTTGAAATTCCCGTTCAACTTGACTGCAAGTTGCCTGTTCGGCCTTTGCGAGTCGTTGACCGTGGCAACCTTCACAATGAACCTCTCATCAGCGTGTATAAGAATCGCCGCCCTATATCTGTGCATTTCATGATCGGCGGAGAAATTCTGTTAGGAATATGAATATTCAGCTGAAGACTCGGTCACCCCGAGTACTTATTAGATCATCATAGCTCGTAGGATTATCAGTACTATTATTAGTAGTTTAGTTATTAATTAGTATTGTGGAGTGGGTCGGGTCTTTACCCTCTGTCAGCTCGCTCCACAGTCCACTAGGGACATATTATGTAACACTATAAATACTCCCTTCCCACCCATGGGAAGGGTTGGACCTTTCAAGCTAATAGATTACAAGTTACTTTCTCTCTCTAAAGGCTCCCACTTTCTCACTCTAAAATCTCTTCTAATCGATCCAAACTAAGCCTCAATCTTGTGTTTCTTGTATTGTGAATACCCTACAATTGGTATCAAGAGCCATGGTTAGGTCCATGAGAGTTGGTATTCACGGATTTGTGTAGTTTGTGAGGATTTTGGTTCGATTTGTTAAGATATTTGTTAAGATACACTTATTTCATTTTGTGCTTTGTTTAGTGATTTAAAGTTGTTATAACTTGTACTTTCTAGCTTAGGAATAGTATAAGAGTAGTATTTAGTGCTTGGATTCACAGATTCAAGGTTGGTGTGGTGTTTTCAAGTGATTCGAGTGCTTTTTCTTTCAAGTGTTCTTGAATGCGGTTTGTGTAGTTGGGACGATCTTGAACGCGGTTTGTGTTACATCGGGTACGCGGTTTGTCTTTTTACTAGTTTAGGCAAAAGGACAAACTGCATTGAAAGTGACAGGTTTGGAAGTTTGTGCCAACGCGGTTTGTCTCTACGGTGCGTACGCGGTTTGTGTCTACGCGGTTTGTATATCCAGTGTGAACTCGGTTTGTCTCTTAGGTGCATACGCGGTTTGTGTCAACGCGGTTTGTATATCTAGTGTGAACTCGGTTTGTCTCTTAGGCACATACGCGGTTTGTGTCAACGCGGTTTGTATCTCCTGTGTGAACTCGGTTTGTCTCTTAGGCGCATACGCGGTTTGTGTCTACGCGGTTTGTCTAGGCGGTTTGTGTCTTGGTGATTTTAGAAATTCCCGCGAAAGATTCGATTTCTCGGTTAAATCACAAGATCTGTAAAATCCCGTAGTTACTATGGCTACCACATCTAACACATCATCAGAAGATATTCAAGCAGCAGGATCTGACACTCGTCCACCTATGCTAGATAGGACCGATTATGAGTCTTGGGCACAACGAATAAGACTTTACTGCTTGGGAAAAGATAATGGAGTTAACATTCTTAAGTCAATTGACGATGGACCATATCAGATGGGTACCACCAGAGATGTTGTTACAACTGGTGAAGATGGGACTGTGACTTGGGGCATAGACAGACCTAGAAACTACAATGATCTTAATGAAGAAGAAAAGAAGAGGTATGATGCCGACATTAGAGCCTCAAACATAGTCATTCAAGGTCTTCCAAAGGATGTATACAAGCTCATCAATTTCAACACTGAAGCCAAAGCTGTGTGGGACAACGTTAAGATGCTGTTAGCAGGGTCAGAACTCACAAAGGAAGATCGTGAGTCACAGCTGTATGATGAGTTCGAGCATTTCAAAATGAACCCAGGAGAGAATGTCACAGACTACTATGTGAGATTTCATAAGTTGGTGAATGATATGAGGATGATCAGAATGACTATGCCCAATATCCAACTTAACTCAAAGTTTGTGAACAATATGACTCCTGAATGGGACAGATTTGTGACTGCAGTCAAACTCAACAAAGGTTTAAGGGATACCAACTATGAACAGCTGTATGCATACCTGCAACAACATGAGAAGCATGCTGTTTATGATCGAGTGCTGAGAGAAAAGTTAAGTCCTTCAACTACAAATGATCCACTGGCGTTCATGACAAATGTTCAACCTACAATCCAATCATCATCCAACCCAAGCTATCATCAACTTCATTCACAAGTACCTGCTATGAGCTCTCAACTTGACTCAGGCTACTCTCAGACCAACAAAATGATTGACAATCTCACCAATCAAGTTTCATTATTGGTTCAACAGTTTCAAGCATCACTCCCTCTGACCAACAATCAGTTAAGGAATTCATCCAACCCACGCAATCTAGCAATGGTGGAGGATGGGAAAATTGTGGTTCAGAATGTGCAAGGAAGAGCTGGTAGAAACATGGGTCGAGCTTATGTGGAGAATAGAGCAGGGAATGCCAATCAGGGGCAAGGGAAACAGATCAAGTGCTATAATTGTGGGGGGCTTGGACACATTGCTAGAAACTGCAATCAACCTAAACGTCCTCAGAATTCTGATTACTTCAAAGACAAGATGCTGTTAATGCAAGCTCAAGAGAATGGAGCGGTATTGGATGAGGAAGAGTTATTGTTCTTGGCAGGAGATGGAGGAAATACTTTTGATGAAGATGTGGATGAGAAACCTGTTCAGGATCTAGCACTTAATGATCCTAACATCTTCAAGGCAGATGACTGTGATGCATATGACTCTGATGTAGATGATGAACCTACGGCTCAAACAATCTTCATGGCTAACTTGTCTTCCATGGTTTCATCTCCCCGTCAAGCTGGTCCTTCTAATGCATCCGTGATATCTGAGGTACTAAAAATTTATGACACATATAATATTGTTGAGGGACAAAAGAATCCCGAAGAAGTACATCAGGCAACTGTTCCTGACTCAAGTAATGTTGACATGGAAAATAGCAATATTATTTCATATGAACAGTATTTGAATCACGACAACTCGCCTGATGTACCAAATGGTGAATCTTTTGTCAATAATGATGTCTGTGTTAGGAGGAATGTATGTGCCTTAGATAATGCGAATAATATAGATAATGCATGCGAGTGCCATGAGAACAAATTGCCTGTCCCTGTTGATAACTTGATCACTAAACTAAACATCTATGAAGAACAAGTGGCTATGTATGAACAGCGTGCTAAGTTTGAGCTTAATGAACGAGAGCAGAAATTAGAAGGTCAAATGAGTACACTTATTAAAGAGTCTAGAGTAAGAGAAGAAACATTAAAACTAGAGTTGAGTTCCTTGAAAAGTCAGCTTGAACAGTCTGTCAAACAGAAACAGGAGGCACAAAAGTGTGTTGATACACTTAAGCAAGAATTCAAACAAAAAGAAACAACTCTTTTAAATGATTTCTCTAGACTCAAGACGTTAAAAAATAAGCTTGAAGATAAGCTGTACACACAAAATCAAACCATACAAACTGCTCAAATGATTCATAAGCACAGAAAGTTGAGTGATAAGCATAGTAAAATCATGATAGGTGAACCTAAGTCAACCATCCTTAGGGACATGAAAGTACTTCAACCAGCCCTATATGATGGTAATGTGATGCTTATGCCTATTCATGACCAACCTGAGCATATCTACACTAGTGAAGAGGATGAGATGAGTGATAAATCGAAAGAAAAAATGAATGAGAAAATGAGGGATCCCGAGTGCATAGCCAGACGAATAATAATCAAACCCCATGATTATTATGAGGAAAATCGTTTGACTGTGTTTGCTCCTCAAAAGAAGTTAACACCTGAACAGATATTTTGGAAACAAGATAATGAAAAACTTAAGGTAGATAAACTTAAGGCCAACACCCCCCTCATTAGAAAAGTTGCGTCCATAACGGTGTATCCTCCCAATACACCTAGGAATCTGGTGCCTTTGTCTCTTCCCACTGAATGCAAAACCTCTATTAGCTTATATGTGCTTTGGCAATTATTTGCTGATTTTGATAAAACATGTAAGAAGAGAATCACACCAACCGGCATTACTGAGGGGGAAAGGTGTTTTGAACATGCAAAAAGGTGTTACTTAACTGAGGTCATGCCATTCTTTAAGCTACTTAAGAAAAAGGTGAATGAATATGCAATAGAGCTTAAGAGTCGAGAGATTGAAAGAAAAAACATACTCATTACTAACGACAACTTGATTGCTAAATGTATTGCACAAGATGTATTTTACACTGTCACTGATTCTGCATTGTCTGCTTGTCAATTTAATGAGTATGCTATTGCGTTAAATGTCACCCAGAATCGTGTTGTTGAGCTTGAGGGGGAGAATTTAAAATTGCTTGAAAAAATTCAAAAAGATGACCATGATAATATGGTTAAACGTTTTTCAAAATTGGAAGTTGAATTTCTTAATTTGCAATTGAAATATCAACATTTAAATGAAAAACACAAAATATCAAATGACAAGACATCCTTGGATGCTCCTGAATTTGATACTTATTTTGAATTAAGCAAACGAGATGAGACAATTCAAGCTCACACGAACACGATTCGACTGCTGAGGGCCCAAATTGCCCAATTGAAATCCAACAAGTGTGAAGTGTATGGCACCAATAAACCTTCGTCTTCAGATTCTCAGAATTTTCAATATCAAAACACCATAAATAAGTTACATTATGAAAATGAGTGTTATCGAGAAGAAAATTCAAAGGTTAAACAACATTTCAAAGAGTTATATGATTCTATTAAAGTTACAAGAAGCAATCACAATGATCAAATAACCTCTTTGACAAATGAAATTGAGAATCTGAAGGTTCGGGTGAAAGGTAAAATGCCATGCACCACTTGTAATTGTGATGCACCAAAGGCTACTGATTGTAAAAAGCATGATGTTGATGTTGGGCATATTCCGTTTAAGCTTAGATATAACAGCCTGGCCCATCAAACATATCTCGATCATCTTAGAGAGGGCCTTGACACACTTCGTGAGGTAGTTGAAGAGGATAGGACTGATAAGCCACTTGATAAGGCAGTTGTCTATGCCTGCAAACTCACGAAAAGGATTCAGGAAAACTTAAAATATGCCATAGGCTCAACTCCTAAGTTTAGCAGACAAAGAGAAAGATTTGTTGCATCCTCATCTACTGTTGAGAACAAGCATGTAGCCTTTGATCTACCACCAAAAACATCAGAACCCAACACATCATTATCTGGAAGGCATGTGACAGAAAAACGAACTAATGTTTCATTCGATGCTTCTACAGGAGTAAAAAGTGACACCCAAGCTAGCGAGTCAAGGTCTAGAGAAAATGCAAGAAAAGATAGGACTGCGCCAGCTAAGAATGATCACTTGAAGAATGTAGAAGCCCAACCTAGGAACAATAAGTTTGCAATGAGTAGGATGAATCGTGTTGATTCTAGTATCAAAAGTACTGTAATTAATTCGAATTCTAATGCTGTCTGTAAAACATGCGACAATTGTTTAATTTCTGCTAATCATGATGATTGTGTTGTGTCATTCTTGATGTCATCTGCATCACCCCATGTTAAGAATGGTAGAATAACTGAAACATGCAAGAAAGCTTGGAAAGCTACAGGAAAAACATTTGCTAGCATAGGCTATCAATGGAGACCCACTGGAAAGAAATTCAATTTAGGAAAACAGAACACGTTACCTAAAATGAATATGGATAAAATTGTGAAAGTTAAGGAATGGAGACCCACTGGAAGGAAATTCAATTTAGGAAAACAGAGACCATTACCTAAAAAGAATATGCATAAAATTGTGAAGAATAAGGAATGGAGACCAACTGGTAGAATCCTGTCTTTAGAGTCACAATGCCTTCCATCTAAGTCTTGTCCTACCTCTAGTTCTGTCTCCTCTGTAAAGACAGTTGCATCTGTGAAATCTGTGGTTCCTGAATATGTGTGTGCTGACCAAATGGACCCCAATTGCACTTGGGGATCCACATTTTTCAGTTATCCATTGTTGTCTGGTTTCAAATGCAGGTCGTACAAATCGTCCTGTGGTATTTGGACTCAGGCTGCTCAAAACATATGACTGGGGATCGCTCGCGGCTCAAGAACTTCGTGAAAAAGTTTATCGGGACAGTTAGATTTGGGAACGACCACTTTGGTGCTATTATGGGTTATGGAGATTATGTGTTTGGTAATAGTGTAATCTCAAGGGTATACTATGTGGAAGGACTAGGACACAATCTGTTTTCTGTGGGTCAATTTTGTGATTCAGATCTGGAAGTGGCTTTCAGAAAGCATACATGTTTCGTCAGAGAATTGGATGGTTTAGATCTCCTCAAGGGCAGTCGGGGCACCAATCTATACACCATATCGATTGAAGAAATGTTGAAGTCCTCTCCCATTTGCTTGCTTTCTAAAGCCTCTAAAACAAAATCATGGCTGTGGCATCGTCGTTTGAACCACTTGAACTTCGGTACCATAAATAATCTTTCCCGTAAAGATCTTGTTAGAGGGATGCCCAGACTGAAATATGAGAAAGATCATCTCTGCTCTGCATGTCAACTGGGTAAAAGCAAGAAACAAACCCACAAGCCTAAAACCATCAACACCAACTTGGAAGTTCTTCATACCCTCCACATGGATTTGTGTGGACCAATGAGAATACAAACCATAAATGGAAAGAAGTACGTTCTGGTGATAGTAGATGATTATTCTCGGTTCACATGGGTGAAGTTTTTGAGAACCAAGGACGAAACTCCAGAGGTTATCATTAAACTGATAAAACAGCTGCAAGTAAGGCTCGATAAAACTGTCAGAGTCATCCGCACTGATAATGGTACGGAGTTTGTTAACCAACAACTCCGTAATTTCTATGAAAGTATTGGCATCACGCATCAGAAAAGTATCCCTCGCACTCCTCAACAGAACGGAGTGGTTGAACGAAGGAACCGTACTCTGGTGGAAGCTGCAAGAACTATGCTTATATTTTCAAAGACACCGATGTTTCTCTGGGCAGAGGCTATTGCAACAGCATGTTACACTCAAAACCGATCCCTAATTCATCCAGTTCATGAGAAGACTCCCTTCGAGTTAATTCATAACAAGAAACCAGATCTTTCCTTTCTCCGCGTGTTTGGTGCACTTTGCTACCCTACCAACGATAGTCAAGACTTGGGAAAGTTAAGAGCTAAAGCAGATGTAGGTATTTTTGTTGGATACGCACCAGACAGTAAAGGGTATCGAATCTACAACAAGAGAACCCGTAAAATCATGGAAACCATTCATGTTACGTTCGATGAGCTGAGTGAGCAACCTGCTTCAGGACAAATTAGTTCTGGACCCGATCTTAAACTTTTGTCTCCTGGACCCATTAGTTCAGGACTTGTACAGAATTCCACGCCTGCAGATTCTTATGTGCCACCTACTTGTGAGGAGTTGAAGAAGTTATTCGATCCTATGTTTGATGAATACTTTGAGCCAACGAATGGAACCATCCCGAGTGAACCTGCTATACTTCCTATGACCGAGGTTCAAGCTCCACAAGGTTCAGAAGGCCCTACAGCTTCAGTATCAGTCAGTCACAATGCTCCAGCTGCCAGTCATTCGCCTTCGTCATCAAACGCTCAATCTTCTCCAGAAATGCAAGAATCTTCAGATAATCATTCTTTGGAAGTTAATCCTTTTGCTCCTATTGATGAGGCTCCTTTTGAAAACATATTTGCTCCTGAACATTCATCAGACACATCCTCACTTGAAGGACACAGCACTGCTACGTCTGTTCATAACCCACAACCTCACGACCATCTCAGGAAATGGACCAGTGATCATCCAATCGACAACATCATAGGCAATCCTTCACGTCCAGTATCCACACGTAGTCAACTAGCCACTGATGCACTATGGTGTTTCTTCAATTCCGTACTATCCAAAGTCGAACCAAAAGATGCCAAAGAAGCTATGACTAAAGATTGCTGGTTCCAGGCTATGCAGGATGAAATCCATGAATTTGATCGACTTGAAGTATGGGAATTAGTGCCTCCTCCAGAGCTTGCAATGATCATTGCTTTAAAGTGGATCTTCAAAGTGAAGCTTGATGAGTATGGTGATGTATTAAAGAACAAGGCACGGCTAGTTGCTAAAGGGTTCAGACAAGAAGAGGGCATTGATTTTGAAGAATCGTTTGCTCCGGTTGCTAGAATTGAAGCTATAAGAATCTTCCTGGCAAATGCTGCTAGTCGAAATATGATAGTCTACCAAATGGATGTCAAAACGGCATTCTTGAATGGCGACTTAAAGGAAGAAGTTTATGTGAGTCAACCAGAAGGATTCGTGGATACTGAACATCCTACACATGTTTACCGCTTGAAGAAGGCTCTCTATGGGTTAAAACAGGCGCCAAGGGCATGGTACGATACATTGTCCAAGTTCCTCCTAGCGAACGGATTCTCCAAGGGTGTTGTTGATCCTACACTATTCACCAGGAAGTCAAGAAACCATCTACTACTAGTTCAGATATATGTAGATGATATCATCTTTGCTTCAACAGATCCTAGTGAATGTGATAGTTTTTCAAAAGAGATGAATTCCAAGTTCCAAATGTCTATGATGGGACAAATGTCATTCTTCTTAGGATTACAAGTCTCTCAAAGTCCCGGTGGCATATTCATTAATCAATCCAAATACGCCAATGAGATCTTGAAAAAGTTTGGATTTCATTCAAGTGAACCTGTTGATACTCCCATGGTTGATAGAACGAAGCTGGATGAAGATCCTTCAGGGATTCTAGTGGATATAACGCAATATAGAAGCATGATTGGATCTTTGATGTACATCACGGCTAGCAGACCAGATCTTCTGTTTGCTGTGTGTATGTGTGCTCGGTATCAATCTAGACCAACCAAGAAGCATGTTGAAGCAGTGAAACGGATCTTCCGATATCTTCAAGGCACGGTTCATATGGGTCTTTGGTATCCTAAGGACACTGCAATGGAGTTAACGGCTTACGCGGATGCTGATCATGCGGGATGTCAAGACACTCGTCGAAGTACTTCAGGAGGAGCTCAATTTTTAGGGGAAAAATTGGTTAGTTGGTCTTCTAAGAAGCAGATGAGTACTTCCATATCATCTACTGAAGCTGAGTACATTGCTATGTCTGCATGTTGTGCACAAATCCTTTGGATGCGATCACAGCTTTCGGACTATGGATTCTCATACAACAAAATTCCCCTATATTGTGACAACAAAAGCGCCATTGCTCTTTGTTGTAACAATGTTCAGCACTCCAGGTCAAAACACATCGACATCAGGCATCACTTCATCAGGGAACAGGTGGAAAAAGGAATTGTGGAACTATACTTCGTGAGGACAGAGTTTCAGTTAGCTGACATCTTCACCAAGGCCCTCCCAAGAGAAAGGTTTCAGTTTATTCTCCCACGCCTTGGCATGAAAAGCATGACTCCTGAAACCCTCAAGTGTCTTCAGGAAGAAAAGGAGGAGTAAAGGATTGTCTTCTTATATCCTTGTACATAGTTGTATATATCTTAAATCAAAAAGAAAAATACAAAAATATAAAACCTATAAAAACCATAAAAATCGAAAAATCAGAAAATACCAAAAATAGTCCTACCTAGGCATGTCTTCTGTTTATCGATAACATTTACGGATCTAGAAATGTCATTCAACAATGGCACGGATTCTTAAATGAAGCTCGAGCAGAAGTTATACTAATCTGTTAAAACATGTCTTAATGGCTTGCAGTTACTTCATACTGCAACCCGCACTGTACAATGAGGAAAGCATGTCGCCAAAAAGACAGCTGTTCCTCCAACCGGGTGATGTTCACCTGGGCATGGATTACTTTATATCCATGTTATCCCGACTTGATGTACGTTTCAGTGCGTCACTTCATGTATTAGAAGAGAAGTCTTCTTTACATCAGACTCTTTATCTTGTTTGATTCTTCAAGAGAGTCTTGATGTTATACAAGGTGGTAAATTGATTTAAAGTTTCACAAATACCTGTCGCTCAATTGAATGACTACAGCTCCTTTAATGGAAAACGGGTCATTAATTGAGGGGGAGCATATTTGTTCAAATTCCCAACACCTTGCCAAAATTGTGCAACATCAGCAGTGACACTCTCTCGTTGTTTCAGGGGGAGCATCGTATGCTCCTAAATCAGAATACATGTTAACCTGACCACATTTTCTCCCAAATTTTTCTAACCGTATTTAAATCAATTGGGATCACAAATCTCAAATGGTTTGAAATTTTTGATCGGGGGAGAGAATGTGATTTAAATAGGAAATTCTGATAAAATGTGATGATTTTGGAAGTTAATGTATGCTCTCCCGTATGTGCTAAACAATTTTGTATATCAAGGCACATATTGAGGGGGAGCAAAATGTTTTGGTCATTAAAGCAAGCTCTTCCATATGTGCGAAAAACTTTTTATATAGATGCACATATTGAGGGGGAGCAAATGGTTTTAACAAAACAAAGGATTTGGCATCTCACGTGAGCAAGGCTCAGACTTCACCAATGAATTGACGAAACTTGAATTGCCATCAATCGAAAGGATACGTCTTGGCCGGGTAATAATTTCAAGCTGGTCTAACCAGTGATGTAAGCGTGTCTCGAAAAAGACGTATCTGAGTAGAGTGTACCATTTCGAGAAACTTTCTGTGGACTTGACCAGGCCGGGTAATAATTTCAAGCTAGTCTAACTAGTGATGTAAGCGTGTCTCGAATCGGTCATGTTCACTGAAAGTGGATCAATTCAAAAAGTGCGAGCTCTACCTAACATGTGCAAATTTATAAAACTATCATTCGAGCACATGTTGAGGGGGAGCATTTGAAAAATATAAAACTCTCAAGTGTTTGCAAAAATGTGTTTCAGAATCATGAACACTTTGAGAGATTTTTCAAAGATTTGGTTTGGCAATCGTGGATGAGTACCAAAGACCGGCCATTTTATTAATGCATGGAGTTATAAGGATGGTTAGGTTAGGCTCAAGTTCCCACGATCCCGCCAGAGCCGGAGGGATCTACCCAGGGACAATCCACTAGTTAGTGTAGAAGTCCTTAGGTATGATTAAAAAGGAGAAAAATGTGATTAAGGGAAAAGTGCCGACTGAGATGGAGCTAGTACTGGAACAAACCCAACAAGGTGCTAGTTATGAAGTCTCGGTTAGCACTGAAGGGGTTGAAGAATGAAAAAGAATTGTAAAGATAAAGGGTGAAAAGAAATAGCCCTCCTTACAACTTAGGCAGAAACCGGGTCAATACATATGCTGTCAGAATCACTTAGTTGATTGCTGGCATTGAAGACAAAGTATCATGGACCCAGTGATACGCTGCACAACCCTCCCTAGCCACTCAAGGTCCCTCAAAGGATTCTTGTTTCAATTGTCACGGAGTTCAATACATTCCTATCGTCTCTCTCACTCCGAGTTAGATGATATTGAATAGGTGGCAGTTCTCTCCAGCCTCCGCTCACTAAATCAAAACGCACTATAGAGTCTAGAGCCACGAGATGCATAATAAGATCTCATAGGGACACGAATTACTTCTACATTGGTAGTTCAACATTAAGAACACCAGATGTAAACTTATGAGTCCTACGCAGATCTTAGCAATCTGCCAGAACATTCATGAGAGAATTTACAAATGTAATTCTCAATGATTGAATGGAAATTCCTGCCAGGGTCAACATCAAGCAGCCCTGAAAGCAGGTCACTTCGGTAATTCCTCGTGGATTACGCTTAGTGGTCGCGGCGGTTTCAACCGGTCTACAGTCGTGGAGTGATCTCCAGCGACTCACCTAATCGTTGATTTACTACGGTAAAATCTTAAAAAGCCCTCTGTGGGTTTTCGATTAGGAACGGTCTTGGTAAGGATTAGAGAGAGTTTTCACACTATGCTGTTGACTATCTCGAAGTCCAAACTTGTTAGTACCGGTCGAATTATTGCTAACTGTCGTATGCAGGAATTTCTGGCGATTGTTGCTGTGGAACGCTGTAGCTGGTTGCTGTTGTAGCTGGTTGCAGAAAAGATGCCAATCCATCACCACATGTTCACACCACATGATGAGGCGAAAAGTGTACCGCTTTTAAGGGGTCATTTAAGCCCGAAATCGTATTTATTTGATCAAATATCGCCCTAAATCGTTCCTTTTGTCATTTTAGGTACTTTTGAGGAGAAATCTGGAAAAGGAGGCATTTTGGACGTTTTTGGAGCATTAAAGTGAAGAAAACGGCAAAGTCTTAAAAATAGGCTAAAAGTTACCTTTGACGGCGTCAAATGTTACTCTTGACGGCGTCATGCCTTGGCAATAAAAGATGGACGTGAAATTTACTCATGATAAGCCAGTGAAAATAGCATGTGAATTCTGACGGCGTCACGCTTTAAGTTGATCAAGGGCGTCACGGCTTAAATCAGAAGGGGACGGCGTCACGTTCAAGGTTCGACGGCGTCAAGCCTTGATAAGCCAGAATGGATTTTTGAAGAGCTAAAGAGGGACGGCGTCAAGATGGTCATCCGGGAACCCTAAAAGCGGCGAGGTGACGGCGTCACACTCCATAAGGTGACGCCGTCAGATCCAAAAATCTATATATAGTTTTCTAATTCTTTGTCATAGAGGAGGGCTTAGTGTGTGGAATTTTGGGATAAAACCCTAAGACGATTTTAGCTACTTTTTCAGGGCTTTTTGCCTTGAGATCTTCCATGTTTCATTGAAAGATAAGTTATCAATTAATCATTCAATATGTCTATGTGTTGTTTGATTCTATCTTATTCTTGTCTTTTGTTTAACATGTTAGGCTAAATTATCTTGTGTTTGCTTAGATCTAATGAAACCTAGCTATTGATTATTGGTTGTTAGTGTGTTATTAGTTATATTGGATGATTGTTTATCTATGTTAGGCTTAAGAAAACTGGCTAACTTCCTATTCGGTAACTTGCTTGAACGTCTTAAGAAACATGAACCAAACGCGTACTAAAGGTTTTTATGGTTGTATTTAATGCACAAGCGAATTCTAGTGATCCCATGTTAGGAGCTTCCTAGCCGGCTCGACATAGGAGTGAAGTAGGAGCTTGTAGAGTTGGGGAAGTAAGTACGCCACCCCACGAATGGTATTAAGGAATACACCCGTCATCCACGCAACTAATACACACTAATTAACCGGTAAAAGATAGTTAGGGAGTAAGGAAATCTAAGTAAACACATTTCTCTACACATAAGTTTCTCACCACATTTTCATTTTTGTTATTTTATTTTATTTGCATTCGTAGTAATTTGGGTTAGTTGACTAGCAACTAATTCCGCCCACTCCTTCAAACCCGAGATTTTACTTGCTTTCATAAAATTATAAAAACAAAAAAAAAGAATCTTCCTCAACCCTTAGACCTAATTAGAGTAGCCTTTCATACCTAACGAACACTATTCCCTGTGGAGAACGATCAATCCCCCGTACTTACCACTACACTATACTACATCGGTCAGGTACACTGCCTGGTGGGGTTGTAAGCCTCTTGAGATCCCTCGAGAGGTAAAACCTGTTGTAAGGTTGCAAAACCCACGCATCAAGTTTTTGGCGCCGCTGCCGGGGAATAGTTATTGTTTAGGTTGAATTTTTATTTTATAGGTCTACTCACTAGATTCCTTTCCAGTGAGATTTTTATTTTATTTTTCTAGGATTTCTTTAGTCTATCTATTTTTCTTTGTGTGTGTGTTCGTAATTTCCATTGACTCTTCCGTTCACCATTATGGAGAGCGCGAATCCACCATACTACCAACCACGTAATTCACCCACTCAATATGACATCTTGATGTTTAAACAACATAAAGATGAACCTCTCTATGATGCATGGACTCGTTTTAAATATTTACTCCAAAAAGTCCCTCATCATAACTTCGATTTTTGGTCCCTAACTCAAATCTTTTACAATCATGTCGACCGACATGCCCAAAGGGACATTTACCATATTGCCGGCAGGGATCTTAGGGAATTAAGTGCTGAGGAAGCATGGGAAGCTATGGAGAATTGTGCCCAATATTATTATATAGTAGACAACCCAACAAACTTTAGTACAAGTCAATTGACCACAAATTTCAAGGATCATGAAACAAGTTTGTTTGGGGATGAATATGTTAGTGTTGAGATACCTAAGTGGATGTCATGTAATGCCATAGTACAAAACAAACACATAGGTGACCTTGATGTGACGGAGGATTTAGCCGAACATGATCACATTGATAAAAAAGACCTAGGTTTTGTGATTGATGACGTTGAATCTCAAGAAACACATGATGAATCTTTTAGGCAGTTTGAATATAGCAGTCAGAATATTGAGGATGATCCTTATGATTCGGACATAGAAGTTGAGATGCCTAGAGAAGCACTTGAGATACTTGGGAAAATGTTAGGGTTAGATCCTACTAAAACGCATGATGAGGATATAGGTGATCTTGACATAAGGAATGATGAGGTAAATAACATAAACCCACCAAGTACCCCACAAGTCCTACCATCATTTGAGGCACACACACCGCCCGTGACTTACCTGGAAGAAGTAGAAGGGACTATAGGAACCCCAATTGAAGTAGAACCTTTGAAAGAAACAAAACTAGAAGAAATAGGTTTGAATACTTGTAGTCATAACCTTTCTTTTAGTTCTATGGAAGTTCCTAGTTTTGATGAACCGGAGCCTAAACCAAAACCGTTACCTAATCTTCCATCCTTAGATGTGAACTTAGGAATTGAATTAGGTCCCGATCCACCCATCAAACCATGTAGTCCGGGTAATGTTAAGATTAAGGTAGTAGACTCTAGGCCATGTGGAGTGGAAGCTAATATAGGAGTGAACCATGACCTTACATACTTACATCACCCATTCATGATTGATCACAAGAAACATTATGGGTTTAAACCGGGTTTATTAGGTCAAGATGGATTCCCAACTAGGAATCTCTCGAAGTTGATTGAAGATGATCCCTTTTTAGGAGAAAACTTTAATTCACCCATTGACCAAAGTGAACTAGGTAAGGTTATGATGAAAGGAGCACACCCCTTTGAGTATATAATTCATCCACCACTCTTTCCTCACGCGGCATACTTCCACCAAGATGGTGTGTATCGCTACTATCACCCGCACTTAATCTTAAGTGTAGGAAAAACCTCTCCTTTATCCGTTAAATAAGGGTAGAGTCAGGCTCGTGACTCGAACAAAAACAAGCGCTTCTTGGGAGGCAACCCGAGCTTTATTTATTTGCTTTGTGTGTTTATTTATTTGTTTGTTTGATTTTATTTGTTTCCGTATGTATGTTTAAATTTTATTATTATTGATTCATGTTCAAAAAGTAATTTGTGAAAATGCTTTATGTTGTTTTTAACTTCGTCTTAACTACATATAAAGGTATTTTGCAAAAGATAAGTGTAAGGGAAATCTAAATCGGTTTATTAGAACACAAATGAACATGAATCGTAATAATATTAAATGAACATACATATTAGTATTTGTTTGAGTCAAATGGTTGTATCGAGTCATAATGATGTTTTGCAGGATTTCCAGAAAGTAAGGTAAAGGTTTTTCCAGAAATTTTCCGGAAACTTAAAATGAGAATTTTTGTCAGGTCATTTCTGACGGCGTCAGGGTTTATAACCTGACGGCGTCAGATTTAATTTTCAGAAATTTTTGAAAGTTTTGTTTTCATAAAAAGTTTTTATTAAATCTCCAACTTATAATCTCCAGGAATCTGCAAAATTATCATTCCACAAGCATTATATCCTTATATATAGATTTATCCCGCCGTTGTTATGCAGGTTTTCGTGTTTGTTTTCTCAGGTTTAACAGGTTATTTTGGACAAGGAGATGTTTATGGAATCAAGCTTTTGGCGATGCATTAGTCATGGAGCTTCTACATTACCTTGGAAGAAGATTTAACCGTGTAACTTCACTATCCACCGAGCGAATCAGGGGAGTATTTGATTTCAATCTTTTACTTTTTGCTTTTACATCTTGTTATTTGAACATTGGGGACAATGTTCATCTTAAGTGTAAGGGAGGGGTAAAAGTACGATTTTTGAGAATACAATTGCGCTTGATTTTTGTTTGTTTAATAGTAGAGGTGTAATAAAACTGAGATAAATACCTGTTAGGGCAATTTTAGTGCCAAATTTAAATTTTTTTACAACATATAGGAGTGAAACTTTGATCTTAATGAGCGTCTCACGGATAGGAGTTATATGACTAGCACAAAAACCGTACCACTAAAAAATTTTCCACCCCCAAATATGTGAGGTTCGCCCCTAGAATTGGTAGGAAAAGCATTTATGCTATGATGTGTGTACCGGTAGCACTTAGATTCTAGAACTTGCGTTAGGACCATTCCGAGGCCACAAGTGAGACTACATTCGTGTAGTTAGATTTACTACATGATAAGAGGCATTAGGATTAACCCATTGTTTTACACCTGTGTTTTTGTTATAATTACATTGGCTACATTGGTCAAGTAATTCTCCCACACCCTTTGCGTTGTACTCAATTTTAGTACACGATACCCCTAGTACACCCCTCAGAGCCTATCTCTTCGTTTCGACCTTTAAGCATTTTACTTAAAGGAAGAATTTGTTACACCCCACTAAAATGTACACCCAAATCGCCTTAGCCTACCTTGTATGCACTCATTTTTAGTGCATTATTGTTACAACATTTGTTTAAACCCAAGTTAATTATCTAGTTGATTACATGGTTGCTAAGTCGAGTCATATCCTTGTACATATTGTTTTGGGACGATTGGGACTCATGGGTAAAGTACTAGTGTAATGGAGTAATGGGGAAGAACATCATTTATTACCCCCATATGTGCTAAATATTTTAAAAGTACTCCAAGTTTTTCAATTATCTTAATTCGAGTCATTAGATTAGTATTTGTAAAGTTATGTAAAAGTTCAAGTGTAAGGGGAATGCAACGCCCCTATGATGTATTATTTTGGATGGTAGGGCAAAAGTGTATGCAAAAAAAAAAAAAAAAAAAAAAAAAAAAAAAAAAAAAAAAAATCGAAAAAATTCAAGAAAAACACAAAAAAAATGAGAAAATGAAAAATAGAAAAAACATACGGACTACCATCCCGTTTCATTTTATGTTTGTTTTATATTTTTGTTATTTTGTTATTTCGTTTTTAGCTTAAGATCGAGTCTAGTCTTGGCTTAGCAACATTGTATAGTACATGTAATTGATCAAGATCTTTAACTCGCCACCAGTAAAATATCCTTTATCCAACAAAACCGTGTTTTCCTTTTCCCTACACCTAACGTTATAACCCATTTAAAAGCCCTCTTTGATAGTTTATCTTAGGTGCTTACGCCTAGTGGAGGAGGTTTTCGATCCTTTCCCAAGCCTATGGTAATCTATTTGCTATGACAGGTAGTGAGAGATATTATCCGTTTTCATTTATGAGATTTATTTTGATGACACTTGAGAGATGTGAGTATCTAAACACTACTTGTGAGGTGCTAGTTTATAATCTCCGTGCTTGTTATGATTGAAGTGGAACGAATATTTGTTGTAATTACTTTTATGTTTGCATTAAATGACCCCTAACTTGTATTTTGATTAGAATAAAAGCGCATTTGCTTGAGGACAAGCAAATCTCAAGTGTAAGGGTATTTGATGAGGCGAAAAGTGTACCGCTTTTAAGGGGTCATTTAAGCCCGAAATCGTATTTATTTGATCAAATATCGCCCTAAATCGTTCCTTTTGTCATTTTAGGTACTTTTGAGGAGAAATCTGGAAAAGGAGGCATTTTGGACGTTTTTGGAGCATTAAAGTGAAGAAAACGGCAAAGTCTCAAAAATCGGCTGAAAGTTACCTTTGACGGCGTCAGATGTTACTCTTGACGGCGTCATGCCTTGGCAATAAAAGATGGACGTGAAATTTACTCATGACGGGCCAGTGAAAATAGCATGTGAATTCTGACGGCGTCACGCTTTAACTTGATCAAGGGCGTCACGGCTTAAATCAGAAGGGGACGGCGTCACGTTCAAGGTTCGACGGCGTCAAGCCTTGATAAGCCAGAATGGATTTTTGAAGAGCTAAAGAGGGACGGCGTCAAGATGGTCATCCGGGAACCCTAAAAGCGGCGAGGTGACGGCGTCACACTCCATAAGGTGACGCCGTCAGATCCAAAAATCTATATATAGTTTTCTAATTCTTTGTCATAGAGGAGGGCTTAGTGTGTGGAATTTTGGGATAAAACCCTAAGACGATTTTAGCTACTTTTTCAGGGCTTTTTGCCTTGAGATCTTCCATGTTTCATTGAAAGATAAGTTATCAATTAATCATTCAATATGTCTATGTGTTGTTTGATTCTATCTTATTCTTGTCTTTTGTTTAACATGTTAGGCTAAATTATCTTGTGTTTGCTTAGATCTAATGAAACCTAGCTATTGATTATTGGTTGTTAGTGTGTTATTAGTTATATTGGATGATTGTTTATCTATGTTAGGCTTAAGAAAACTGGCTAACTTCCTATTCGGTAACTTGCTTGAACGTCTTAAGAAACATGAACCAAACGCGTACTAAAGGTTTTTATGGTTGTATTTAATGCACAAGCGAATTCTAGTGATCCCATGTTAGGAGCTTCCTAGCCGGCTCGACATAGGAGTGAAGTAGGAGCTTGTAGAGTTGGGGAAGTAAGTACGCCACCCCACGAATGGTATTAAGGAATACACCCGTCATCCACGCAACTAATACACACTAATTAACCGGTAAAAGATAGTTAGGGAGTAAGGAAATCTAAGTAAACACATTTCTCTACACATAAGTTTCTCACCACATTTTCATTTTTGTTATTTTATTTTACTTGCATTCGTAGTAATTTGGGTTAGTTGACTAGCAACTAATTCCGCCCACTCCTTCAAACCCGAGATTTTACTTGCTTTCATAAAATTATAAAAACAAAAAAAAAGAATCTTCCTCAACCCTTAGACCTAATTAGAGTAGCCTTTCATACCTAACGAACACTATTCCCTGTGGAGAACGATCAATCCCCCGTACTTACCACTACACTATACTACATCGGTCAGGTACACTGCCTGGTGGGGTTGTAAGCCTCTTGAGATCCCTCGAGAGGTAAAACCTGTTGTAAGGTTGCAAAACCCACGCATCACCAATCCATCACCACATGTTCACACCACATCATCATCAAAGAAGTCATGATCACCCTAAAAGACCTTCAACACAGCTTCTGCTAACTCTGATGCTGAAGATCATGACTCCATATCGTGTGAGCATGTCGGCTCTAAGTATATTTCATCACATGGAGTATTACTACAGAAAGATGACTTGGAGACTCAAGTGGGATGATACTTTCAAAGATTACTCAAAGTTCATCCAAGACAAAAGAGAAATCATCTTCAGATCACTGATGTTTGCACAACAATCTATGATATTGAAGAATCAAGGGTTACGAGCTATGACGTCAAGATCCAAGGAAAAAGTACTGAATTTCAGAGCATTACTTCTGGGGTGACCTCCCTTAGGTGGAGATTGTTAGGAATATGAATATTCAGCTGAAGACTCGGTCACCCCGAGTACTTATTAGATCATCATAGCTCGTAGGATTATCAGTACTATTATTAGTAGTTTAGTTATTAATTAGTATTGTGGAGTGGGTCGGGTCTTTACCCTCTGTCAGCTCGCTCCACAGTCCACTAGGGACATATTATGTAACACTATAAATACTCCCTTCCCACCCATGGGAAGGGTTGGACCTTTCAAGCTAATAGATTACAAGTTACTTTCTCTCTCTAAAGGCTCCCACTTTCTCACTCTAAAATCTCTTCTAATCGATCCAAACTAAGCCTCAATCTTGTGTTTCTTGTATTGTGAATACCCTACAAATTCTTTGGTACAGACTGTTGAAAATATATAATTTGTTCAGACATTGTGGATTAACAAGATTTGACAAATTATAATCAATCAAAATTAGATTTATACAAATTTCATTATTACTGTATTCCTCAATTACTTACCACGTGGTAAAACTCCAGCACCGTCCCATCAAGCATAACATAAAACACATGGTTCTCATCGTTATGATCCGTGTGTCCTCGCCAGCTACATCTGTGGTGAGCTCTCTCATCTAAGATTACATTTACAAACACCAGGTTAATCGTTATAATACGTATGGTGGTCTATTTCCTCTAAAAATATGTTTACCAAGGCAATATTAGTCAATGTATTTCTAAAAAAGATTCACGGGTGAAAGTGTTCAAACCTTCCATTGCATAGCCTGGTATCTCATGCCCGAGCACCCTCAGCAATGTTGGCCGGACAGTCTCCGGATACACACAGGTACCATTGTGTCGGAAAAGTGCGAGATTCAACTGATAATCACCTAAATTAGTGAACACCATCGGCTGACCAATTTCAATTGCAAAATCAGCAACAAGCTTATCCCAAGCCCCACCAAACAACCGGTTATGCCTCACTACACTGTTTACGTCCAGCTGCACCCTTTCATTGTTCACCACAGCACTAACACCATTGGCATGAACTGTCAATGTGTCGTTCCATAAGTTTTGTAAAAAATCTCCTGGAAGAACCTGCACTTTCAGCATGAAAAAAGAGCGCATGAACAGAATACATGGAAATTACATTCAAAATGTGTGGAAACATTTTTCCGTACACATATCTACTTGATTTCAATTTTCATTTAGATGCATAAATCCCACATGTGATACAATTATTTTATAACATTTACTTGGATAATTTTAAAATCCCACGCATAAAAAACAGCCACAAAGTGTACCAACGTTGTACGGATATCTACTTACTAACAGGCTTAATTTATATTCATTATATCAGATTTTCGATGTGGTAGTTTTATACCATTTATTTTGCCTTTTTTAACTGCATATCAAACTCAAACATATAGCCCCAAACGAATACTTTACCACTGTCAAGCACCTATTAAAATCTTATGAAATACAAATACCATTTATTAAGAACAGGCACACATAAAAGTCCAACCATTCACAGCATCCACCCACCTTTTCTCTGTTTAAGCATTGTATCCTTTTTTTATTACAAACATATACAGACACACTTCGCAAATATAGATTCCATGTATTCACAGTAAACACCTTTGCATATTAACCATCGTTCGCTCTAAAATAAACTTAATGCCAGCTATCAAAATAGACATAATTAAACACGGCTGTAACTCGATTTACTTTATAACTAACATGTATATTCTCCTCTGCTTACGTATTATAACGTTTTTAAAATATCTTCCTCTGTTTACGCGTTATAACACTATTTTTACCGTGATCGTTTCACGTCGACAGTTGCTTGCATATTAACCATAATCTAAACTAAATATATTACAAACAATGTAAAATTTCGTTGATATTTCATAATATGTTTATATCTATGTAAACTAAAAACCATGTATATAGGGCGGTAAATCCGGGGAAACGTACCTGTCCTCCATCACGGAATATAGAAAAGCACCTCACATCTCTATTCCTCACAGCAAGACCTTCATAACCAGGACCTTCGGTACCGTCCACGTTGTATCCAGTAACGTAGAAAGTACCCAATGCCTCCTTCACAAAATGTAGCGTTTTGATTGAGGGCGGGATGTTATCCTCTACAAACTTTCTCCACTCATCTCCGTGAACTTGCAAATCACCATCCATAAGCCTTATCAAACATATATACCTGGATCTATTGTTCCCGATAAGAAATATGTACTCTTCGTCTTCATAAAATCTCTCACCAAATACCGTAGGCAACCTCTATAAATGCAAAACTTAAGTCACTTATAATGCTAATAACACATGTTACAATTAAAAAGTTATACATTCAGGGAATAACAAAATCACTTGCAATTCCGTATTTACAAGTACTCCAGCATACAAACCTGGTATTCCGGATTTGTTTCTTGATTGAGGCGAACCATAAATTGTTGATCCATTTCCCTGCTTTCAACCATAGAGTATCAGTACAACGATTGGAAAGCATTGGCATTCATTATTAAAGGTAACACACACGGCCGTTAGAACAATTACTAATTCAGACAACGAGATAGACTATCTTCAATGACTACTAAAACATACGCATCAAACATCGTAATGTGCACAGCCCATAACATCTATATATCTCAGGCCTTAGACTACCCTATTTGGCCACACTGTACGACAATGTGGAGGTATGACAAGAAACACACGTAGTATCAACGATAACAACACCGGAAACCGTAAGACACGGCAACGTTTTTAACCAATACGGACCCAAATACACCCATTCCGGAAAAAAACATATTCACAAAATGATTAGTTTGATATCGACAAAAATAACATCAAACATGAAATCCCAACAACTTACAACCCCCATAATCAACGACCCAAACAATCTATAACAAACATATTTCATGAAGATTTACCAAAAACCCATTTGCCTGGCAACAGTATTTTCCTTACCATCTATGTTCTATAGCCACAACACCCTATAACAGACAGGTTTCATGAAGATCTACCCGAAAACATGATCCTATCAGCAATTTTTTTTTCTACATTCTTAATATAGGTAATCAACAAGTCCTACATTAAATACTTAATCAAGTTAGTTAGATCATAAGGCAAACAGCAAAGATCCACACATGCACCTACAGATTATTAACTTAAATATAAACATAAATAAAATACAAATAGACAATCAAACGAGTTGGGTTTTATTCTTTCAGTAAGTAAATCGATTAACAAAGGTTACCAACATGTGAATGCATATATGAGATCAAGATAGTATCATTCACCTTTTTTTTTTTCTCGATCACAGATATTTTGGAAGATGGAAGTTTGTTCTTGTGGTTCTTGTGTTATCGATAATCCAGTTATGATTGTTCTGGACAGGATGCAATCAATTACATTTGAGAAAATTAAAAGATGCCACACCAAGACTATAGGCATAGCTTAGTAATTAGTATGCTACAGAACTTGCATGCATTTCTAAATGTTACACAATCAAAATGTTGTAATGACAATAAATTGGATTCAACAAAAAAATTAAGTAAATGCAATAAAAGACCTTAACAAATAGTAATTACTATCATAAACTGTACACTATATTAATCTATACACTATATTAACTATATACCAAATACAAAACATGACCCCCCATCTTCCCAACGTCGGTTACCCCTACAAAATATTCCTTACAAAATAATTTCATAATAAATAAAGTCATCGAAATTTGCAAAAAAATCATTACAACATAATTCCATAATAAATAAAGTCATCGAAACTAAGCTTACAAATCATGCCCACACGTCGAGCTTCCTAAAAATGATTTCATAATAAGTACAACTTACAAAATAAATTTACAAGTCATGCCCGCCCAACGGGCGGGCCTTGACGTCTAGTATATATATATATATATATATATATATATATATATATATATATATATATATATATATATATATATATATATATATATATATATATATATATATATATATATATATATATATATATATATATTTTAAAAGATACATTAGATTTTAGGATTTTTTATAAAATCATACGTGTGACAAAAGCATATCAATACTGGGCTTGCTTTGTTCGTCATCCATCGCTCTTCGCAACGATATATCTTTTATTGAATAATTCGCTAGGTATCTCCTATATATTTGTCCTATATATTTGACGGGTAAATTTTATTATATAAAAAAGTCGTAAATAATTTAAAATTTTAAACTTTTATCGAATTGTACGATTCTGGACATGTAGTTTATTTGTTACTTCCCTAATGATTACTAAAGTTACAAGATAGCTTTTTTTTTTTTTTTCTTTAGAAAAGATATATTAAACTTTATCAATTTTTATAAAATCGTACGTACGTCAAAAATATATCAATATTGAGCTCGTTTTATTCGTAATCCATAGCTTTTCGCACCAGTATATTTTTTTTATTAAATAATTCACAAATATTTGCTACTATTATGAATAATTATGTGTGTGGCTATCCATATACCTTAACCTCCATAACCTCTCATCTTTTGTATTCCCTCAATAATTGTTGTACTAAATACTTTGATTGTAAGAACCCTATAAATAGAGGTTCATTTGTAGTTTGTGAATATCAATGAAAATGCATTCCACAATCTCTCAATTCTTCTAGCTTATACCTCTTGTCGATTATCATTATTTCGTAACACGTTATCAGCACGATAGTCTCAAAGTGTGATCCTTGTGAAGTATTAATACGGTATGCATTATATGTTCATTGTTCAGTAGTAAAGATTGTTGTATGCTTGATTGCTTATTTTCATTTGTGTTAAATGTTAATGTCATTGTTCAGTAGTAAAGATTGTTGTATGCTTGATTGCTTATTTTCATTTGTGTTAAATGTTAATGTTATGGGCATCAGTTATGTCCTTTGTTAATGCATAGGTACTGATAATATTTATTATATGTAAGACTAGTGCGTCTGCTATTTTTGTCTACTTTAACTTTGTGTATGTAATAGTATGTAATTTACCTGATATTTGTTGTTGTGTACATGTTGTATTCTTGTGCTCTTGTACTATCTTGGTTGCATTTCGTAGTAATGATTTATAGTAAATGCTTTTTATGTTGTGTATACGTTTGTATGTTGTTAGATAATAATATGAACGATGTTGTAAATGATAACAATCTCTTCACTTACCTCTGTGAATTTATTGTCATTTATAGTGCTATTGTAGTGAATTTGCTATTTACCTGTGCTATTGTTATGTTCCTTTATTGTTTGTCTATGTGTACT
The DNA here is from genome assembly GCA_021014915.2 of Artemisia tridentata subsp. tridentata. NCBI lineage: Eukaryota > Viridiplantae > Streptophyta > Magnoliopsida > Asterales > Asteraceae > Artemisia > Artemisia tridentata. The sequence goes on along the minus strand of CP139509.1, from coordinate 66,631,131 downwards.
TTTTCATATTTTCATTATCATTTTGTATGATTCATATTTTGTGTGACTATCATTTATTATCTATGTTGCTCCGTTGTTAAATGTTTATGTCCTTGTTTAAGTATGTATCATGTATTTTCATTTATGTATGTCTAAAGTTGTTATTACTTTTATCCTCTTTTATACTTATATATGTATTTTATTATCTTCTTTTGTTACCAAAGTGTGTAATTGTGATATTTATCTATGCAATAGTAATCTGTCATTTAATTCGATCATGTTTGTTTATGTAGCTAACAGTGTCTGATTACATGTTCTATTATTATATCTTCGAGTGTTTATAATCATGTCATATGTATATACTTTTACAAGCAACATGGTATACTTAAATGTTTGGTGTTGACCATATGTAATTTTCTGTTATTGTAAATATTCTTGCATTGTGTAAAATGACCCTTAAAAATTAAAGATAATGATGTATGTAAACTGATAAGGTAGCCTAAATTACTAATATTTTTTTATAGTGCCTTGATTGATTATATGACTTTTTGTATGATGCTAACGCATGAGTTATTTTGAAAAATGAGTAAATGTTAACTTGTATATATATTTGATAATATAGCTAGCCATGTCGAATCTTGCGAAACTTGAATTTTTGGCTTTGGACATAAGTGGACAAAACTATTTGTCTTGGGTTCTCGATGCCGAGATATACCTTTCTGCTAATGGTCTTGGTGATACAATCAAAGCGGGAAATGCAACAACTGTTGAACAAAAGGCTAAGGCAATGATATTCTTACGCCATCACCTCCATGAGAATTTAAAATATGAATATCTCACTGTTAAGGACCCACTTGTCCTTTGGAATCATTTGAAGGACAAATATGAACATAAAAAAACAATGATTTTACCAAGAGCCCGCTATGACTGGGTTCATTTAAGGTTCCAGGATTTTAAAACAGTGAGTGAATATAATTCTGCTATGTTTAAAATTACCTCCCAATTAACTTTGTGGGAGAAAAGATCACTGATGAAGAAATGCTTGAAAAAACATTCTCTACATTTCATGCCTCTAATTTACTATTGCAACAACAGTACCGCGAAAGAGGCTTTAAAAAGTATTGTGATTTGATCTCGTGTTTACTTGTCGCGGAACAAAACAATGAATTATTGATGAAAAACCATGAGTCACGTCCAACTGGATCCGCTCCACTTTCGGAAGCAAATATGGTAAATGGAGGTCGCGGTCGTGGATCTGACCGTGGACGAGGACGTGGCCATGGACGCGGCCGTGGTCGTGGACGTGGCCAAGGGCGTGGTTTTGGTCGAGGTAATTATCATGGTTTTCAGTTCGGAAATACAAGTGGTCACAAAAAGTGGCAAGATAAAGGTAAGATGATAAAAAATGATGGAGGTGAAAAAACAAAAGGTACCATAGAAAGTGTATGTTATCGTTGTGGCGGTACTAATCATTGGGCCCGTGCATGTCGCACACCCAAACATTTGGTGGAACTCTACCAACGATCCCAAAAGAACAAAGGAAAAGGGGTCGAAGTTAACTTTGCATCTGATGAAGGGAAAATTGATAGCCTTGATATAGATAGCCTCGGTATTGACAACATTGGTGTTCCAGAAGACCCAAATTATAACACTCATTTGGATGTCAGTGATTTCCTCGTAAATGAGTGATCCATAAAGCAAATAATAAGAGTGTCAATAAAGCCAAGAATAAAACGTCTTCACGTTGATGATGATCTTGTTTTTGTTTATTTTCTTTCAAGTTTACCTATGTTGTCCTATGAGACGTACTTTATCTATGATTATTCACTTGGCTTAATAAAACATGTTATTTCCTTTTAATTATTTCGTTAAACATTTTACTTATAATATGTGTTTTATTTTGAAGAATATGGATCGTGTAGCACAATTTATTATTGATGATGAAGACATATGTCTAGTGGATAGTGCAACCACACACACGATACTTAAAAAGGAGAAATATTTCTCACACTTAAACATACAAGAATCAAATGTGAGTACTATCTCGGGTAGTGCAAAGCTAATAAAAGGTTATGGAAAAGCACATATATTATTACCCAAAGGTACAATGTTTAAAATTGACAATGCACTATTTTCCCCCAAGTCTCAAAGGAATTTATTAAGTTTTAAAGATATTCGTCAAAATGGATATCATATTGAGACTACAAATGAAGGACATGATGAGTACCTTCATATTACGAATGTGATTTTAGGTAAAAAGAAAGTGTTAGAAAAATTACCTGCATTTTCATCCGGGTTATATTACACTAAGATTAATATTGTTGAAACAAATGTGGTCATAAATAAAAAACTTATTGACCGAGAAAAATTTATCGTTTGGCATGATCGGCTAGGCCATCCCGGATCATTAATGATGCGAAAGATACTAGAAAATTCAAAAGGACACCCATTAAAGGACCATAAGGTTCTTGAAACTAAAGACATTACATGTGTTGCCTGCTCAAAAGGAAAATTAATCACACGCCCATCACCAGCTAAGGTAGGGAATGAATCCCTTAATTTTCTGGAAAGAATCCAAGGGGATATATGTGGGCCCATACATCCACCTTGTGGACCATTTAGATACTTTATGGTTTTAATCGATGCATCGACTCGATGGTCACATGTGTGCTTATTGTCAAGTCGCAATATGGCATTTGCAAGATTACTTGCTCAATTAATAAGATTGAGAGCACATTTTCCAGATTATCTTATAAAGACAATACGTTTGGACAATGCTGGTGAGTTTACATCCCAAACATTTAATGACTATTGTATGTCTATTGGGATAAGTGTAGAACATTTAGTAGCTCATGTTCATACACAAAATGGGCTCGCTGAGTCTTTTATCAAGCGGATTCAGATGATCGCAAGGCCCATGATTATGAAAGCAAAACTACCAGTTTCTGCTTGGGGCCACGCTGTTCTACATGCAGCAACACTAATTCGTATCAGGCCAACGAGTCACCATACTTACTCCCCATTACAGTTGGTTTTTGGTCAGGAACCAAATATTTCCCATCTAAGAATTTTCGGTTGTGCAGTATATGTCCCAATTGCTCCACCACAACGCACAAAAATGGGACCTCAAAGGAGAATGGGAATATATGTTGGGTATGATTCACCATCTATAATTAGATATTTAGAGCCATCAACGGGGGATTTGTTTACGGCTCGATTTGCTGATTGTCATTTCGATGAGTCAGTATTCCCAACATTAGGGGGAGAAAAGAAACAGCTGGGAAATGAAATAAGTTGGAAAGAATTATCATTATCTCATCTTGATCCTCGAACAAAAGAATGTGAACAAGAAGTTCAAAAGATAATTCATTTACAAGGGTTAGGAAATCAATTACCTTAAAAGAGTAACCAAGTCACATATACCAGCTGTTAATGCTCCTGTTAAAATTGATGTTCCTAAAGAACATTCAGAAATTGCTAATGAGTCTAAGGCACGCCTAAAGCGTGGTAGACCAGTCGGTTCCAAAGATAAAAATCCTCGAAAGAAAAAGGGAGCATATAATCAAGATGGTCAAGTCGAGGTTAAAGAAACATCAGAAGGGTCCTCTATAAGGACATTAGACATGACGGTTCAAGATGAACCTCGGGTACCCGAAAATGAAGAGATCTCAATAAATTATATCATGTCTAGAAAGGTATGGAACCGAAATGAAATCGACGTCGATGATGCTTTTGCATATAATGTAGCGCTAGAAGTTATGGAAAATGATGAGGATCAAGAACCAAAGTCAGTTTCGGAATGTAAAAATAGAAATGATTGGCCAAAATGGAAAGACGCAATTGAGGCAGAATTAAAATCTCTTGAAAAACGAGAAGTTTTCGGATCGGTAGTCCGTACACCTAAAGGTGTAAAACCCGTTGGGTATAGATGGGTCTTTGTGCAAAAACAAAATGAAAGAAATGAAATTACGCGTTACAAAGCACGCTTGGTGGCACAAGGATTTTCACAAAGACCGGGTATAGATTATGAAGAAACATATTCTCCTGTGGTGGATGCAACTATGTTTCGTTATCTAATCAGTCTGGTAATACAAGAAGGACTCGATTTGCGTCTGATGGATGTTGTAACAACCTATTTATACGGCTCACTTGATGTAGAAATCTTCATGAAGCTTCCAGACGGGTTTAAGCTGCCTGAATCATGTAAAACAAGTTCTCGAGAACAATATGCAATCAAACTGAATAAATCTTTGTATGGGTTGAAGCAGTCTGGGCGAATGTGGTACAATCGCCTTAGTGAATATTTGTTAAAGGAAGGATATAGAAATGATTATATTTGCCCATGTATTTTTATAAAAAGGTCTGGATCTGAATATGTCATAATTGTTGTATATGTTGATGATCTGAATATCATTGGAACTCCAGGGTAGCTTCCAAAGGCAGTTGAATGCTTCAAGAAAGAATTTGAAATGAAAGATCTCGGAAAAACAAAGTTTTGTCTTGGATTACAAATTGAACATCTAAAGAATGGAATCCTTGTCCACCAAAATGCATACACAGAGAAGTTGCTAAAAAGATTTTATATGGAAAAATACCATCCATTGAGCACCCCAATGGTTGTAAGGACCTTAGATGTTGAAAAGGACCCTTTTCGACCTCCAAATGATGACGAGGAAATTCTTGGTCCCGAAGTACCTTATTTAAGTGCCATTGGGGCATTGTTATTTCTTGTGAGTCATACACGACCCGATATATCATTTTCACTAAACCTATTGGCAAGATATAGCTCGTGTCCAACAAGGAGACATTGGAATGGGGTGAAACAAATATTTCGCTACCTTCAAGGTACAAAAGACATGGCTTATATTATACTAACTCATCCGAAAGAAATCTAGTTGGTTTTGCAGATGCAGGATATTTGTCTGATCCTCATTCCGGTCGGTCCCGAACTGGATATGTTTTCACAAGTTCCAGTACTGCCATTTCATGGCGTTCCGTGAAGCAAACAATGAGTGCCACTTCATCGAATCATGCAGAGATCTTGGCCATTCATCAAGCGAGTCGGGAATGTATATGGTTAAGAAATGTGATACAACATATTCTTAAATCATGTGGTATTTCTTCAGGCCAGGAAGCTCCAACAATCGTTCATGAAGATAATGCAGCATGCATTGCTCAGCTTAAAGACGGATACATCAAAGGTGACAGGACCAAGCATATTCTACCAAAGTTCTTTTTCGCTCATGACTTACAAAAGAGAGGCGAAATTATTGTTCAAAAGGTCCGTTCAAGTGAGAACTTAGCAGACTTGTTTACCAACGCACTTCCCACTGCAACATTTAAGAAGTTGGTTCACGACATTGGAATGCGAAGACTCAATGAACTCCAGTGATCTAATCATCAGAGGGAGAACATACGGGTTGCACTATTTTTCCCTTAGCTATGGTTTTTCCCACCGGGTTTTTCCAAGCAAGGTTTTTAACGAGGCGGTAGATCGATCTAATCGTATGACAACTAATGATGGATAGCCAAGAGGGAGTATTATGAATAATTATGTGTGTGGCTATTCATATACCTTAACCTCCATAACCTCTCATCTTTTGTATTCCCTCAATAATTGTTGTACTAAATACTTTGATTGTAAGAACCCTATAAATAGAGGTTTATTTGTAGTTTGTAAATATCAATGAAAATGCATTCCACAATCTCTCAATTCTTCTAGCTTATACCTCTTGTAGATTATCGTTATTTCGTAACAGCTACATATATGACGAGTAAAGTTTGTTATATAAAAAAGTCGCAAATATTTAATCGTGTGGTCCGTCCTCACGGTAAGGCTAACGGTTTACTTTCACTTGTGCAGGGAATCACTTCATTACTTGAATTAGTGCAGAATCCATTCATCATCAGTCCATCAAGGACAACCTAATACGCGAACTAAGCCCAATCCATACAAATCACACTTTTTGCACTAACATCTATTATTTTACGAGTATTAATGTCAATTGAACTCACTTACTATAAATATTTTTGACAATATTCTTTCTTAAAAAGTATAGAAAAGTAAAGATCAATTTATTTATACTACGTAATCGTAACGTTTTCTTGCTATGTTTATAACTTTATACTCTTTTATATGAAGTTATTATCATACATTGTCTTTTTTACTCTTTCATGTAACACATGGTATACAAGCAAGTAACTAAGTAAAAAAAAAAAGAACACAAAAATCACATAATGTTTTCACACACAATGATGTGTCATGTTAACTTTCTTTTACCACACAATGATGTGTCATGTTAACTTTCTTTTACCACTTAGCTTTTAAAGTCTTCGATAAGTCGAAACAATCACGTACCAGAGCTACAAAGTCATTGGTGATCACTTGATAAATAAGTAACGTCATATTTTAAAGCTTTATATTAAAGGCCTCTATTAAATGTTGCTTGCAAACATCGTTGCTCACAAGCCCACTAATAAGTGACTGCATACAGCATGAAGATTGTCTTGCAAGGTTACATGAAAGGTATAATGATCACTTTTAGTTTTATACTCCGTACAAATTAATTCATATATATGATACTGTCGAAAATGCATTTAGTCACCTATAAATGTATCTTGAAAATTTCAAACTAAAATTACACGTAATTTGCATGCATATAGTTTTTCAAGAGAAAAAAAAATGATGGTATCAAGTTAAATCAAACCTTTATTTCATGGAAAATATACATATATGAATCGTGCCTTGGTATTCAGGTTGAAAACTAACATTTTACCAATACCAAGATGGCTTCCATGATTTATTCTTTGTGAATTGTAATGTTATATAATGACCAGTTTCCCCCATATTTGTAAAATGCATTTCTTACGGTTGAGGCTTATTTTCTAGCTATCACATGATCTCCGAAATCAACACGACGACCCTGTTATTCAACACTTCTTTTCTCGTGTACTTATAAATTAATCGTTTTGATCGTCACCCAACCCAAATTCGTTACACAACTTTTTCGTAGACATATCGTATATGCACTATCAAGTCGGTTTGTATTTTTGTGGATGAGAGGAGAATAATGTGGCAGATGGTTGTGATTTGTGAACCAACGGTGGTGCATTGATAAATGAATGCCCACATGCACATGTTCTATAGATTTAAAGTGGTCCATGTTGCATTATGTCTATTTGTAAGGTTAAGAAAACTTGAGAATTGGAGCAAACACTATATATTTGCTCTATTTTATGCACTGGTCCCATATGGTTTGGGATTGTTACTTGCATTTAGGAGTTAACATACTAAGTGATAAAGAAGTTTATTAGCCACCTCATATTAAATTGCCAATTCAAGCTATGTGATATATAAGGGTGGGCGTAATGATAACCTTCATTTCAACTCCATTTCAATGTTACATCAACTTTTCTTTACACCATTTAACCCACCACCTAACTGATGTAGTGATAACCATCTAACCAAACACATAAAAATACATCGCTTTATACAAACATATCACTGAATATACCACAAAGACACACTCCAATTTCCCTCCTTCGAGCGCCAAGGAGGAGCTCTGTCATGGTCTTGGCGTTTGAAGCAATACCTTCACGTGTTAAGCAATAACATCATAACACCTGGTCTTAGAATCGATTTCGAATCAAAACAAAACATGTTCAAATGTTAAATGCATTGACACTTGTTTATTAGCCAAGATGATCAAATTAGTGTTGGTTCTGAAATTTTCAAGTAAAAATTCAACTTTTACTTAATTTATTTAAGAGACGGACTTGATAGTTAAACTTTGAGAGCCTACTTAACTCATTTGATACTTACACTTTGTTCTAGAGTTATAGTTTGAGGGGAAAAAAAAAAACTGAATGTTTTTGTGTTCTAGAGGTCACCCTATTTTTGGGACGAAAGGAAAACTTGATACACACCTCTTATGTTGTATTGTATCTTCCCAATATTTTTCTTGTTTTGAAATAGCAAAACATTGCCACATGGACAAGAGCCATCTACTAAATATTTATAGAATGTTAGGCTGGATGTAGTGGTATAAAGTCGACCGGGTCCAAGCCTATGTGGCAGACCTTCGATGCGTCCCATCCTGGTATACAACCCACCATCAGATGCGTCGCAGGAGGGGGAAATGGACGAATCGGTCACATATGCGGCCGACTTGAAAGAAAGAAGGGATGAGTGTTGTGTGTGTGGGTGTTTTTAGTTATGTTTTGGGATATGTTTTTAGTGGTGTCCTCGGTCTCATTGTTACACTAAATTAGTCACGAAGTAGTCCTGGAAAAAAAAAAAAAAAAAAACACACGATGTGGCATTGAGGATGTCGATCTCTTGACGGTCACCATCACACCCTGTCTTAAGAAATGAAGAAACAAAGAACACATACTCATTGTTACACTACCAGCTTTTTATAGACGATATTTCCCACCTAAGAGAGACTTTTGAAACTTCACTTGTATCACATGACACACATGATATATAGGTGAGACTGATGTGACGTGTTGGGGTCATTTTTGTCAAGAACGACTCCGTTAAAGGCTTTTACTCAAGTTCCAACAATCATAGAGGACATTTAGAAATTGACCATTACTTTGTTGACGTGTCAGCAATAGTTTACAAACCTCATCAACATTCTTTCAATGTACATTTGTTCAAATTCTTTTATGTTGTTTTGGGTTAGTTTGTGTCGTTTGACACTGGTCACAAATTCTACACTAAACTGAGTCGTTTGATTATAAGGTTGATTATGACATGTTCAGACTTGCCCGGGAATGTTTTCAAGATTCATCTTCATTTTTCTATTAACACAAGTTGGTCGATTACTCTGATATACCAATAACAATTGTTTGAACACAGTCCCTCAGAAATAGTCTAATTTGCAATTGAGAAAAGAGAAACGGGATGACTCAAAGCCTCCACCTTTGCTCTTCAGAACATTCGAAATACTAAAAGAAATGAAGATTAAACCAAAAAAAACTAAGGGTGGAGGGAGTCATCCTCTCCAACCCTCCAACCCTCCCAAAATTTAACCAATCAAATCCCTCCACCTCATTTCAACCCTCCAACCCTCAATCCAACATTTTTTACTGGCAACCATCATTCCTCCAACCCTCTCAAAAATATTTCACAAACACACTAAAATCTTCAGCTCGATGCGAGTTAAAAACTTGCAAACCAAGCTCGCAAGTGCAACCCGCAAAAGCGGCAGCCATAAGCCCGCATACCCGCTAAGCTCGCAAGGGCAACCCGAACATCACTCCGTGTACCCTAAATGCCTTGATGGTATCATTTTGATGATCACTAAAGGATCAATTTACCAAGACTAAAAGTCGATAATTGGTTCCCCAATTTTGAGATTACGCTCCAAAGTCCACGGCAAGTTGAAGAGTTTTGCCGTGACAAACTTGAAGATTTTATTCACATTTATGTTGTAAGACGCGCTTGAGAAGAACAAGGTAGCGTTTATGGCCTTGGCACATGCTCTTGCCTACAATTTACTGAAATGAAAAATGTAGAATACAGAGTTATAAGCAACTCCTTATTTGCAAGTAGTTAGGTTAAACAAGTTACTGTCATATTTTCTTTGGCGAAAAAGGTTTTCAAATCATTACTCTTCAGCAAAAAGGGGGTATCATTGATGCAAGAACATGATCATGACAAAAAGAAGTATTTACGTGTCACAATACTAACATTTGACGTGCTAATTTTTTCATATCTAACAAAATTTCCGTCTTTACAAACACATATGAGGTGCGGTTTTTGGAGAAGAATCGCAGCTGGCTTAACAGTTAACATGACTCCTCAGTCCCCACTTACTACGGTTATGTCGAACCAATATTTTTATGAAATAAAGATATTTAGTCTGTTAAATAAACCTAAAATAGCAAGAAACTTAGGCTATGTTTGGCACAGAGCTTTTTGAGGCGATGAGCGGTGAGCAATGAGCTTTTTGATTTTTAGTGTTCGTTTGACAAAAGAGCGGTGAGCTTTGCTATTTTTTAGGAAAGCTCATTTTTCTAATGCTTATTTAAGAAGCTGTGAGCGGTGAGCAGTGAGCTGTAGCTACTGCTCACAGCTCACTGCTACTGCTCACAACTACTTTTGCCTAAAATAGCAAGAAACTTAATATTCATAGTAGTAAAGATAATAAGTCAAAAGTTACCTCACTTGAAATAGTCCATTGCATATCAATCGGGAATTCAATGAAATCATCAAACTTGCTACCAACCATAACCGGAATTGCCGTCTACAATCAATCATATTAAACAGAATCATAACAAAATAATTTAAAAATCATTTTCAATATATTTTTTCAATGAAATAATTTGGCATTTACGCACTTGATTATATTTCCTTGCTTGTTGATACCAATTAATTACACTGAAATAATAATTAGAAAAAAATAACACATATCAATCAACGAATTTTATTTAATAAAACCATAAAAACTTGAAAGAAATTCTTTAAGTACCATACCTATTCAATGTACAACGGCTCGTGAGATCAAACATGAACAACATTGCAACGGAGTCTTTACAAGCTTCTCGAATTCCTTTCGTGCAATCACCATCATCTGCAATCAATAATATCAATTTTCGTTAATGGCATATAATATCAGCATTTACGTGACATATATTACATCAAATGTTCATAGAAATATAGCAAGTGCATTACTTGTAAAATTGTTAATTGTCCTACACGTGTAAAATTTGTTAACTTTATATGGATGTAACACATTATGTAAGTTCAATGATTCTATATTTCTATAAGAAAATGTCTATGCATCAAACGTAATACTTCACTTGCATAAAGCACAACACATGTGAATTATACGTTCTCATCAAATGAACATTTATAAAACAGAACACAAAAACTTACTAAAACTACTTTTTGTAAAACAAAGCATTCATAAATCATAAATGTACATTTTTGTAACATGAAACATCCAAAAAATGCAGAAAAAAAATAAACAATGAATATGAATTGCTGATTTTACCTAGAGAAAATGCATCACCACCAACTTCCCAAATGCTGTAAAAAATTCTAGCACCTTTAACAGTTAAAACTTTATCCACCGGAGCCATCACTTCAGTCACCTTTTCTTGTTTTTCATCTTTTCCAACATACTTCTCCTACAAAAAATATAAGAAAATCCACACTTCATTATTCAAAAAACTAAAACATGGGTATTATTCACCTAATCACAATCTCAAAAGGGTATTTTTCAAAAATTAAAAAAACCAAAAAATAGTTATAAAAAATGAAAAATAAAAACAAACCAAAAAGCTTGTTTTTCCAATATGGTTATCACCGAAAAGACTAATTTTCAAAGCAACCAAATCATCAGAAGAAGCATCTTTATTAGTGATATGATCACACTCGCCGGAGGTCATTTTAGCGGTGGGGTAGCGGCGGATGACGGTGGTGGAGTTGCCGGAATATTGTATTTGACGGTATTGAATTGGTTTAGTGACACAACAAGAGAGAATCCTGTCGCAAAAGGATGTGATATTGTGACGGAATATGGTAGTGTGCTTTTTGATTGTTTTTTTGAGCTTCAAACGTATTATTCTTCTTAAAAAAGGGGTCATTTTAATTTTAATGATGGAAAGTGAAATATTTTGAGAAATAAATAAAACGAGTCGGGCATCCCGCGCGTTGCGCCGGGGTGATTGACATCAGTTTTTTGCAACCATGTTGGCCAAAACAATTTAGCAATACAGAGTAATTCTACTTTGTTTTCAATCATAGCACTATATTTTTGTTTCGAAAAAGTTTTAATACAGATGAATGATAATTATTAATTATCTGAGGAAAATATTAATAATAATGCATTTCATATATTAATCAAATAGTTTACAACATAATACAAAAATGCATCAATTTGTGATAAAAGTTTTAATTTTTATTAATTGTTAAAAGAACAACTTTAGATTTTGTTACATGGCTATATATGTCGTTTTTGAAAGTCATTTAGAGCATTGATCATGTTTAAATGAGTTTGTCAAAAGCTAACCACATGTTTTTTGAATTCAAAGCAAAAAGTATTACTGTATATGCAAATTAAAATCAAACTTTGGATATTCCATATTAATGGAAACTAAATTTATGTGACTTGCTTTAAAAGAGACGGATTAAAGATACATTATGTTTGTTCAGTAAACATTAGAGTTTACTTTTTTATTTTAGCCAGCCGTAGATCTATCTTAAGAGGACTCGTGTTTTATTCGGCCCAAGAATATAACCAATATATCATACAATTTTCGACCCTTGTTGAAATTTCAGCCCAACTGTTTCTCACGGCCCAATATGTGGCAGTCCAACATAACCTAATTAATCCTAACCCTAGCACACTCTTATATAACCCACTTAATCACTACAACCCTAATGTCTAGCACACATTAACTAAAAGAAGCCAGTCACCAAACTCCTTTCATCTTATCTCAAACCAAACGCATATAAAAAAAAAAATCGTCCCCCCTTGATTTACATTCTGTTAATCGAGCACCCAAAAAAAAAAAAAAAAAAAAACAAACCTTCAAGGTTTTATTTTCATTTTCCAAGGTAGGTATGTGATTATTCTTTTTCTTTTCAATCGAATGAACGGAGGAATGAAAACACGAGTTGTTTTTTGTTCTTTCTCTTTAAAAAATTCGAATATAAAAGAAAGAAGTTTATGCTTCTAAAAACGATCTATGATGATAAACTCTGTTGGCGTTGACGTGTAACACGAATCGGTTATATTCGGCCAAAGAGAGTCTGAGATTCTTTCTTGTAATTATCTATTCTTGTTTGAATCTTGTTGAACCGAATAAAAAGACGGATGGAAACCGATTTGGTATGTACCTTTTCTTTTAAGGTTCTTTCATTTCTTCGAATCTTGTTGTTGAGACGATGGGTTTTAGGAATTAAGATAGTGAAGCTGTTGTGGTTGGATGATGACTGTTAACACTTGGATCTTTTTTTTTTTCTTTGCACATATTAAGGTTGAAATAAGTCTTTGGATGATGATGACTGTAAGTCTGTAACTCGGTTTCATGGTAAAGAAAATAGACTGTTCTGTGGCAATTTATAATTTATTTGTTACTGTAGCAAATGCATGAAACGACGTCGCCTGGCACTGTACAAATAGCGTAAGTCAACTGTAGCAAGATGTGCAAGTCAACTGTAGCACAGCGTTTTTTTTGCCCTTAATACGGCGTCGTTTTGGACCTCCTTTAATAATATTAGTAATGGAGTGATGGGTCTTTTTACCGGAATCGGATATTTTCAACGTTTGGGATAATTACTTAAAAAGTCATCAAAATTAACACTTCTTGCCGTTGTGTCACTGTTTTTTTTTTTTTTTTTTTTTTTTTTTTTTTTCATTGTTTGTACTGAACATTCAAATTTCATACATTGTGTGTACCAGTGACGGCCGTTAGTAAATAACTTGGCATCGTTAGTCCTTTATACTAACGACCATATGTAAATAACTTAAAATTTCGTTTTCTCACGTCAATTTGGCATCGTTAGTCCTTTATACTAACGGCCGTTAGTAATAACTTAAAATTTCGTTTTCTTACGTTTTTATACGTTCTCATCCGTTTTCGTACGTTTTCATCCGTTTTCTTACGTTTTTATATGATTTCGTCCGTTTTTATACGTTTTCGTCCGTTTTTATACGCTTTCATCCGTTTTCTTACGTTTTTATACGCTTTTATCCGTTTTTCTACGTTTTCATCCGTTTTTGTATGTTTTCGTCCAATTTTCTTACAGTTTCTTACGTTTTCGTCGGTTTATATACGTTTTTGCCCGTTTTTATACGTTTTTGTCCATTTTCTTACGTTTCTATACGTTTTCTTACGTTTTCATACACTTTCATCCGTTTTCTTACGTTTTATACGTTCTTATCCGTTTTTATACGTTTTCGTCCAACTTTCTTACGTTTTTATACACTTTCGACCGTTTTATACGTCTTCGTCCGTTTTTATACGCTTTCGTCCGTTTTTTTTACGTTTTTATACTCTTTCGTCCGTTTTCTTAAGTTTTTATACGTTTTCATCCGTTTTTACACGTTGTCGTCCGTTTTTGTACGTTTTCTTCCAATTTTCTTACGTTTTTATGAGCTTTCGTCTGTTTTATACGTTTTCGTCCGTTTTTATTCACTTTTGTCCGTTTTGTTACGTTTTTATACGCTTTCGTCAGTTTTCTTACGTTTTTATAAGCTTTTGTCTGTTTTTATACGTTTTCGTCCATTTTTGTACGTTTTCGTCCAATTATCTTACAGTTTCTTACGTTTTCGTCCGTTTTTATACGCTTTCGTCCGTTTTCTTACGTTTTTATACGCTTTCGTCCGTTTTCTTACATTTTTATACGTTCTTACGGTTTCCTACGTTTTCGTCTGTTTTTATACCTTTTCGTCCGTTTTCTTATGTTTTTATACGTTTTCATCCGTTTTTATACGTTTTCGTTCGTTTTTGTATGTTTTCGTTCGTTTTTGTACGCTTTAGTCCGTTTTTCTTACGTTTTCTTAAGTTTTCATCCGTTTTTGTATTTTTTCGCTCATTTTTATAACATTTTTTTTTCTTTTTTATACGTTTTCGTTCGTTTTTACATGTTTTCATTAATGTGTTTTTGTTCGTTTTCATATGTTTTCCTATGTTTTCTTACAGACAACATATAAAAATGAACAAAACATATAAAACGAGCGAAAAACATACGAAAACGTATAAAAACAGATGAAATCTTATGAAAACGTAAGAAAAATGGACGAAAGCGTACAAAAACGGACGAAAGAATATAAAAACGTAAGAAAATGGACGAAAGCGTATAAAAACGGATGAAAACGTATAAAACGGACGAAAGCGTATAAAAACGTAAGAAAACGGACGAAAACGCATAAAAGTGTACAAAAGCGAACGAAAACGTATAAAAACGAACGAAAATGTATAAAAACATAAGAATACGGACGAAAACGTATAAAAACGGACGAAAGCGTTTAATAACGTAAGAAAACGGATGAAAACGTAAGAAAACGGACGAAAACATATAAAAATGGATGAAAACGTATAAAAACGTAAGAAAACGGAATTTTAAATAATTTACTAACGGCCGTTAGTATAAAGGATGCCAAGTTGACGTGAGAAAACGAAATTTTAAGTTATTTACTGAAGGCCGTTAGTATAAAGGACTAACGATTCCAAGTTATTTACTAACGGTCGTCACTGGGTATACATAATGTACGAAATTTGAAAGTTCAGTACACATAATGAGAAAAAAGAAGTTTAGTGACACAACGGTAAAAAGTGTCAAGTTTGATGACTTTTTAAGTAATTTGCCCTTTTAGTTTTAGTCATAAATTAAATATTTATTAGACGATTCAACTTTTAGAATGGTGAACACTACATGATCGAGAACATCGCTATCATATCAGTTTTTTCTTTATAATAGTTTCATGACCAACTTAGTGTAATGGAGATGACCGAGGACACCACAAAAAAACATACACCACTTAATTATTTAATAAAAGCAACACACACACATTACACATGTACCTCACACGGCTAGGTTTTATTATTGACCGAATCGTAGGGGTGTTCAAAAAATCCGAGAAACCGAAGAACCGAGCCGAACCGCTCAATCAGAAACCGAAAAAACCCGAAACCGAAAAAAACCGAAACCGAAAAAACTCGCTTATCACGGTTCGGTTTCGATTTTATATTTTTGATATCCGCGGTTAACCGAACCGAACCGTGATTAATACATTAAGGTTTTTTTTTAACTAAATATTCAAATAATTGTACAAGTATTAGTTATATTATTGCACTAATTTTATTGTATAACGCCTTTTTCGCTCCTAATGTGAACATTTCTAAACATTTATGTGTTAAAGTTGATAAATGTGATCGTAATCTATAAACGTCGAATAACTATTATTTTGTTAATTGATTATGTATGGATATTTGAATGTAATTATTCTAACGGTATAACTTTTATATGACTATTATCTATTAAATGTCATTTAATTTTACTATAACGACATTATACGTTCTAGAACATGTTATTGTTTAAAAGGTTAAACTCGATTAAATGTCTAAAATGGTTAACCGTGACCCGAACCGCGGGTAACCGCTCATTTCGGGTACCCGCTTGTCCGGTTACCCGCCTAGTACGGTTCGGTTTCGGATAGTAAAATTAATTACCCGCCCCGCGATGGATAATTTAAATCTTCCAACTAACCGAACCGAACCGCCCCGCGAACACCCCTAGGTTTTATTATTGACCGAATCGTCCTTGCAAACTAGACTTGTTAGAAGAATCTTTCATAAGTTGTGTAATGGGAGGGACGCATTTCATTCGAAGGTTGACTATAAAAACGACCGATGCATCATGGGGAGTCTTATGTATTTAAGTCGGTGTGATTCGCAGAAAATGGTTAGACGGATAACTTTAAACTAAAATTCATTTTTTCAACTTTTAGTAAATAATCACTCGTGAGAGTTGCAATATAAACCATAACTTATTTGGCAAAACCTTTCATTTTGTCGGTCTCACAGAAATGTTTGCGCAGAAAGAATAGACGATGAACGGTTGATCTCAAAATTACCGCTTGTGAGATCTGAACGTAAGACATCCACCGAAAAATCACAAACACTACCACTGAAGTGCACATTTAGAGTTTAATTTGACGAAACTTGAGAAGTTGAGATTTGTTGATATGGTTTTCGTAGCGTATCTCTTTATCAACTATACTTATTCTATACCATGTCTCATGGCATGGTCGAAATTGCTTAGTTTGAAGTGATTTATAAGTTTTTTTAAATATGTTAGGTTTGTAGTTAAATTTTATACTTTCATACTCTATGGTGGAGGAGTTTTATTCAAATAGGGGGAGTTGCAATATAAACCATAACTTATTTGGCAAAACCTTTCATTTTGTCGGTCTCACAGAAATGTTTGCGCAGAAAGAATAGACGATGAACGGTTGGTCTCAAAATTACCGCTTGTGAGATCTGAACGTAAGACATCCACCGAAAAATCATAAACACTACCACTGAAGTGCACATTTAGAGTTTAATTTGACGAAACTTGAGAAGTTGAGATTAGTTGATATGGTTTTTGTAGCGTATCTCTTTATCAACTATTCTTATTTTATACCATGTCTCATGGCATGGTCGAAATTGTTTGGTTTGAGGTGATTTATAAGTTTTTTTAAATATGTTAGGTTTGTAGTTAAATTTTATACTTTCATACTCTATGGTGGAGGAGTTTTATTCAAATAGGGGGAGTTGCAATATAAACCATAACTTATTTGGCAAAACCTTTCATTTTGTCGGTCTCACAGAAATGTTTGCGCAGAAAGAATAGACGATGAACGGTTGGTCTCAAAATTACCGCTTGTAGAATCTGAACGTAAGACATCCACCGAAAAATCATAAACACTACCACTGAAGTGCACATTTAGAGTTTAATTTGACGAAACTTGAGAAGTTGAGATTAGTTGATATGGTTTTTGTAGCGTATCTCTTATCAACTATTCTTATTTTATACCATGTCTCATGGCATGGTTCGAAATTGTTTGGTTTGAGGTGATTTATAAGTTTTTTTAAATATGTTAGGTTTGTAGTTAAATTTTATACTTTCATACTCTATGGTGGAGGAGTTTTATTCAAATAGGGGGAGTTGCAATATAAACCATAACTTATTTGGCAAAACCTTTCATTTTGTCGGTCTCACAGAAATGTTTGCGCAGAAAGAATAGACGATGAACGGTTGGTCTCAAAATTACCGCTTGTGAGATCTGAACGTAAGACATCCACCGAAAAATCATAAACACTACCACTGAAGTGCACATTTAGAGTTTAATTTGACGAAACTTGAGAAGTTGAGATTAGTTGATATGGTTTTTTGTAGCGTATCTCTTTATCAACTATTCTTATTTTATACCATGTCTCATGGCATGGTCGAAATTGTTTGGTTTGAGGTGATTTATAAGTTTTTTTAAATATGTTAGGTTTGTAGTTAAATTTTATACTTTCATACTCTATGGTGGAGGAGTTTTATTCAAATAGGGGGAGTTGCAATATAAACCATAACTTATTTGGCAAAACCTTTCATTTTGTCGGTCTCACAGAAATGTTTGCGCAGAAAGAATAGACGATGAACGGTTGGTCTCAAAATTACCGCTTGTGAGATCTGAACGTAAGACATCCACCGAAAAATCATAAACACTACCACTGAAGTGCACATTTAGAGTTTAATTTGACGAAACTTGAGAAGTTGAGATTAGTTGATATGGTTTTTGTAGCGTATCTCTTTATCAACTATTCTTATTTTATACCATGTCTCATGGCATGGTCGAAATTGTTTGGTTTGAGGTGATTTATAAGTTTTTTTAAATATGTTAGGTTTGTAGTTAAATTTTATACTTTCATACTCTATGGTGGAGGATTGTCATTTATTGGCTAATCATCTTTGAGTTGTTCTTGTAGTTAAACAACTACTATGATGTTTTTACAAAAATGATCTGATTCAAAATTTAGTAGGTCTACATTTTGAAGATCATCAGTTAAATTGTCACAATTGGCCACGAAAGTTAAATCGCGTAAATTTGAGTCAAAATTAGTATTCGTAACATGTACATAAAAAAATAGGGCAAAATCTTTAAAAACGTATGAAACTATGCGGGAAAAGTGGTTTAACGCACCGAACTAAAAAAATCACCATTTTTTAGTCTAAACTCCCCAAAATGGATCCAAAAACGCATAAAGTGACCTGCTCAGCCTGTTTCCGCCACGTCATCAGGTTTTGCCAGTTTTTTTTTTTTTTTTTTTTTTTTTTTTTTTCAGCCAAGTTACACAAATGGTCCCTCTAGTTAAAATAACTTGCGTCCGACGTCCAAATCAATTTTTTTTTGAAAATATTTTTTTTCTTCAACTTTTTTTTAAAAATTAATATTTAAAAAACATATAAATTTTTATTTCCGAATTAAAAAAAAAAAAAAAAAAACTTTTAATTTTTTAAAAATACAAACATTTAAAAATTCCGAATTTTTTTTTTTTTTAGTTTAGAAATTTTTTTTTTCGGAAAATAATTTTTTGCGAAAAAATATTTTCAAAAATAAAAATTTTTTAAAAAAAATAATTTTCGGAAAAAGAGTATTTTTTTTTAGAAAACAAAATTTTTCGGGAAAAAAAAGTTTTTTTTCGTAAAAAATAAATTTTTTTCCGAAATTTTTTTTTTCTAAAAAAAAAATTTTCATAAAAAAAATTATTTTTTCGAAATAAAATTATTTTTTATGAAAATTTTATTTTCCGAAATTATTTTATTTTTTAAAAATATTACTCTTTTTGCGAAATTTTTTTTTAAATTAATTTTTTTTTTTTAAATTTTCGCAAAATTTTTTTTTCCCAAAAAATATATTTTCGAAACTAAAAAAAAAATCGGAATTTTTTTTTTTACAAAAATTATTTTCCAAAATAAAATAATTTTTCGAAAGTATAAAAAAAAAATTCGGATTTTTTTTTTAGAAAAATAATTGTCCAAAAAAAATATTTTTTTCGAAACTATAAAAAAAAATTTCTAATTTAAAAAAAAAATTATTTTCCAAAAAAAAATAACAAAAAAAAAAGTATTTTTCGAAACTATAAAAAAAAAATTCGAATTTTTTAGAAAAATTATTTTTCGAAAAAAAAATCATTTTTCGAAACTATGAAATAAAAATTCGGAAATTTTTGTAAAAAAATTATTTTGGACGTTGGACGCAATTTAGCGTAACGACAGGGACTATTTATGTAACTTAGCGTTAGGACGGTGGCTGCAAGTTTCCAAATAAGAAGGGGCAAAATGGTCATTTTAACACCAAAAAACCTTTGACCTGCTGAGCAGGTCAAAGAATGCGTTTTTGGATCCATTTTGGGGAGTTTAGACTAAAAAATGGTGATTTTTTTAGTTCGGTGCGTTAAACCACTTTTCCCGCATAGTTCCATACGTTTTTAAAGATTTTGCCCAAAAAAATATTACGGAGTATCCGCGTAAACAGTTTTATACTTTGAACAAAATGTTTTCTTGTAAATTTAAGAGTAAATTACATAAATGGTCCCTGTGGTTTGTCAAAAATTTCACCTATGGTCCCTCAAACTTAAAAGTTGCATATATCGTCCCTATTGCCTCCAAAGAATAACACTCGTGGTCCTTCTTTTAACGAGTGTTAAGTGCATTCCGTTATAATTTACAGGTTAGCCCTTGTTGGTTAACGATTGTTGCATCGTTTATCCTTTATAATAACAGCCGTTTATAATTTAATGTTTTTCGACTTTAGATACGGTTTAATACGTTTTTATCCATTTTCGTCCGTTTTTATATGTTTTCATCCTTTTTTATACGTTTTCTTATGTTTTTATCCGTTTTCGTCCGTTTTTATACGTTTTCGTCCGTTTTTTACGTTTTTATCCGTTTTCATCCATTTTTATATGTTTTCTTACGTTTTAATCCATTTTCGTCCGTTTTTATATGTTTTGTTTGTATTTTTTACGTTTTGATATATTTTTATCCATTTTCATCTATTTTTATACATTTTTTTACTTTTTTATGAGTTTTCATATGTTTTCATCTGTTTTTCTTACATTTTTATCCGTTTTAATACGTTTTCGTTCGTTTTTATACGTTTTTTAACGTTTTCATAGGTTTTTATCAGTTTTCATATGTTTGCAACCGTTTTCATCCGTTTTTATACGTTTTTTTTACGTTTTCGTCGGTTTTATACGTTTTTTGTCCGTTTTCTTACGTTTTTGTCTGTTTTTATACGTTTTCATCCGGTTTAAAAGATTGTTTTATGTTTTCATGGGTTTTTATCTATTTTTATATGCTTTTACGTGGTTCATCCGTTTCTATACGTATTTATCCGTTTTTATACATTTTCTTACGGATAAAAACATAAGAAAACGTATAAAAACGGATGAGAATGTATAAAAATGAGTGAGAACGGATAAAAACATATGAAAACGGTTAAAAACCTATGAAAACGTAAAAAAAAGGTATAAAAACGGACCAAAACGTATAAAAATGGACAAAAACGTAAGAAAAACTGACAAAAAATATATAAAAACGGATGAAACAGATAAAAACATAAGAAATGGATAAAAACATATGAAAACGGATGAAAATGGATAAAAACCTATGAAAACGTAAAAAAACGTATAATAATGGATGAAAACGGTTGATAACTGATAAAAACCTATGAAAACGTTAAAAAAACCGTATAAATACGGACAAAAACGTAAGAAAAATGAACAAAAACGTAAGAAAAACGGATGAAAACAGATGAAAACGGATAAAAACGTAAAAAAATATATAAAAAGAGATGAAAACGGATAAAAACATATCAAAACGTAAAAAAACAGACAAAAAGATATAAAAACGGATGAAAATGGATTAAAACGTAAGAAAACTTATGAAAATGGATGAAAACGTATAAAAACGTATAAAATGGACGAAAACGTTCAAAAAACGAATGAAAACAAATAAAAACGTAAGAAAACTTATAAAAAAGGATTAAAATGTATAAAAACAAACGAAAATGGATAAAAACGTATAAAAACGTATCTAAAGTCGAAAAACTTTAAATTATAAATGGCCGTTATTATAAAGGATAACCGATGCAACAATCGTTAACCAACAGGGGCTAACGTGTAAATTATAACGGAATGCACTTAACACTCGTTAAAAAAGGGACCACGAGTGTTATTCTTTGAAGGTGATAGGGTTGATATATGCTACTTTTAAGTTTGAGGGACAATAGATAAATTTTTTGACAAATCACAGTTACCATTTATGTAATTTACTCTAAATTTAAAGTAGACAAATACTTTAGTGAAGGATTTTATGGCTGACGTTGAGATTAAATGGGTTAGTTGACCGGTTTTGATGGGTGGCGAAAGCCGACATCATTAACGAAAAGCCACCTTTTTTGTTTGTTCCTTTGCTTTTGTTTTTAAACCCACTTTAGTACTTGGCAGTTATGACTAGTTATGTTTAACGTGTTAATTAACAGATGACTTAATGTGAAGACCTTCACTTTTATCACTTTTTATTTGAAGTCATTTTAGTTGATTAAGTGAAAAACAAACAACTTATAACATAACTTAATAAATTAAGTTTTTTCATATTAAGTCAATTAAGTCGCATTCAAACACCACCAAGTGTTAGTAATTGTTATCAACAAAATAAAATGACACATGATGTTAACGATCTAAAATACTAAATAGAAGAAAAGATGCCATGCCATGCCATGTCATACGTGTAAGGATTGATATACCAAATTACAAGTAACAAAAACCTCTTCAAGTTATTACAAGCAACATAAAGAGAAGATAAATTTTTTTCGATGGTATGTTTGGTCTTATCCAAAACTTTAAGAGGAGAAGAATCAAGAATCAAATAAACGAGCGGGGTAGCCCGCGCGTTGCTACGGAAGTGTTTTGCATGATATATATGGCCAGTTCAATCCAAAAATTGCCCGTGAGATGCTGCGGGGCAGTTGTTTTTTGAGCGGTACAGTGTTAATGATTGTTATGCAAACGGGTTAGTTTGCACTCATGCATATGGATTGAAAATGAACGATCGACTGCTAAAGATCTTGAATGATTGTTATGCAAACGGATTGTTATGCCGAAATAACACATATGAGTATGACAATTGTGATAAGAAGAATGGTCGTTACATATGCCAAAATTAATTGCATTTGAAACATAATCATCAATACTTTGATCTTTATCTCCATTAATGACATTTATGTTCAGATCTTTCAGAGGAAGAATTGTCTACTCTGGGCCCGTTCCATCCCTGATTGCATGTTCCAATGCTAGGCAAATCTTTCTCAGGGAGTCTCTTTACATTAACTCTGTGAATCGGTGGAGGGGTCTCTCGTAGATGGCTAGTTCCATGAATCTGAGACTCCAAAGTGTAAGCAGAAGAAATGAAATAGACCCCAAGGTTATTTTCAAAGTTATTTACATTCCAAGTATATCCATATGTACCAGACAACAAAAACAGAGAGCAGACAGTTTTATTTTCTCTAATTTACAGTGTCAAGTATTAGTTATGTTTCATTCTATTTTCGAGATAGCATATCTTTACTTAGACTTTCAACCCTATACTGTGAATGCATAACTTATAAATCCTAGCCTATTTTTATCCTTATTTTGTATCAACGTTTGCATATTCCATTATTTCAAAAGTTTCTGAACGCCGCTTGAGGAAAACTAAAAGGCAGACATCCAATGAAAAGGATATTCATATTCATCCAAAACTTAACCTGACAGAACTAAATCAACAGAAATAATCTCAATATTAACACAACATAATATTTGTTTCTGTATTCGTCGATACCTATGTAAAAATGTTTGTGATTTATCTGAGTATAAGCTCTGTATGTTAATCATCAGCGATAAATTAATGTAACATAGTATTGTACCTTGTATAATTGAAGCATAATGTCGCTGAGAAACTCTTGTGGTTCATGTAAGCATTGATGGTGAAAAAAAAGCGATACCTTTAAACATTGATATAGCTTTGCTTGGGTTCTTGTCAATCAACTATCAAGAGTAAAACACGAAAAGATCACAAATTAAGCACGAAAAAAAAAGCAAAAAAGTCAGTTCTCATACCAACGACAACCTGCATTCTCTTTTTGATTGTTACTGTAAAAAAGAGTGACATTATGCTACTAATTTACCATGTGTTTTTTGGCTTCTTTATTGAACAGTTTAGTAACCATGATCGCCTATGTAAACTCTTCTAAATAATGTGGGATTAATACCACTCCTACACATGGCACGCACATTTTCTGAAAATGTCCAAATCGACACTTTCCTATTTATGAACGTAGTCTGCAACAATAACTTTCATGTGCTACAATCTCCAATTCAACTTAAAACAGCTAGCGAGTATGTTTGTTTTAGAAATATCTATTATTCCATCTATTCGCATAACCGAAATAGCATCTACAACAACGCACCATCGAATTGTAAGTAACTATTGTTCATTCCAGTATACACAATAAACGTTAATTCACTATAGTATGAACTATATAACAATATAATATATCGCTTTATGATTAGATCTCGAACTCGATATAGAAATGTACATCATAAAATAACTAACCTCTAGGAAACATCTGGTTTTGATGTAATCCAAAGTATTCACCTTCTTCATCACATTTCAAATTCAGTATATAAGAAAAATGACTTGATCACTTATGTCATGTATACTGCTTTTGCTTTTGCTTGGGTACTAATATGGGCATATAGTTGCTATAATTGTTTACAACGATGTAATTGATTTCAGTACCTTAAAGCATTTGTAAAAAACATAGGTATCCTGTGTTTTCCCGGCCTGGCCCAATCCATTTGCAGAGACATAAGACCACCTACAAAAACCAAATTGAGCAAATAATATCTGTTTGCAACAGTTGTAAAGCATCAGCAAAGCAATTGTTGACAAAGCAAAACAAACAATACACATAAACCAAATCCAGTAGCCGTAAATCTTAAGTAAAAACGATGCATAATATGAAACATCACTGCAAGCATCAAAGAATTGACAGAGACACACACAAATGTCTCTCTCGCGATTCTTCCCAAATCTCCCATTATGTAACTTTTTTTCATCTTTATCAAGGTTTTTCATCCCATTATGTAACAATTTTAGATAAGTAACTGACCAAATATGCAGGCCTAAAACTATATTTTGAAACTACTAATCTTTTCTTATATCCATAGATACTCACCACACGAAAGAGAATAAACCATAGACCAAGTTCACAAACCCCTAGATCTTATCAACACAATCCAATTGACCAAATATCGCAATAACAATTCAAGGAAGTATAAAGTTTGCCAATAGCTAAACGCACCTCTCAAAACATTTACTTGCTGGCAAAACTTTCAACCGTGCCTCTGCTAATAAACTCGCCATGTCAACCGAGGTGTTTTACTTTATGCATTCCGTAAATAAATACATAAATTATTAGGCATAAAGTAAAAAAGTCTCAACCTTCAAGTTGGTATCATCAACGAAAGAAAATATATCCTTACCAAAAATTTGAAATCACTACTACATCACATTTTACCATACAAAATCAGTTTATAAAAAAGCTAGTAATTAATTCACGAACAAAGTAAAAAATAAATAAATAGTACCTTCTTGGAGCTTTTAACCATCAGAACATTAACCAAAAACCTGAGACTAATTTGTTCAATGACTGGGGCGAAAGATGTTGGTCCTGCAGGATGAGTTAAACATTAGTTCAACAATGTACATGATGATATCCTTGAGTTCAAAATAGACATTTTGGAAGTAGATACAAAACCTGCAAGTGTTAACTGATGAACGATTTCTCTGTATCTGGCCATGACATCCTCAAATCCATTACATGATCTATCTTCCGGATAAAAGCTGAAAACATGTTGATCTTGTGTAGTCGCTGCACAGGCATGCCAAACAATTAATTCAATCTTTCTAAATTTGTACTTATTATAAATGCAGCCTTGTAGAATCACTATAAAGAATAAAAAATAATTTATAAAAGTATACCGTCTCCAAATCCATAGCATGGAATCAAGTTATCCTCATCAAAGTCTGGTAACATTTTCCCAATGATAGATATTGCTTGTTCATATGGATTTAAACCATTTCCTATATGATGCAACCTTCGAGAATGATAGGATTTTTAAGCTAGTTATACGATCAACAACTGTTAGCATGTTTCACTTCAATCAATGGAATTTAAAAATAGCGCCATGGATAGAAAATTACCAGTCCACTCAATGTTCTTACTAAAGGCGATACCAACAATAAGGTTGGAAGACTCGAGCCCCGCACGTGAAAGTGCTTTAGTCACCTGCAGATATATTCATGGCTTATTAATTTAACCAAAATCCAGAACAAAAAGCATTGAGTTTTGAAAGTGATTATGGATTATCAAATGACTGCATTTTCAGCTCAAAGATAATCAGTTTCTAGTCACCAACCTACACACAACCCATTTAACTAACCATCTAGAAAAGTTGAACTTTATCCAGGTTTATGACCGTCACATTGACGGAGTCACATTGGGGTTAGGATTGGCCATCAGACATTGTAAATCATTTTAGTAAAAGTAATTGATAAAATTAATCCTGTTCAACCTGAACCTGTTATGCATCATAAAGTCTGTTCACGATCCTCTCAATTGTGAGATCTGTTCTAATGGTAGAATCACCTCATTTTACCATATAATAAAGTAAAACTATAAAAACAACTACGTTTGTAAGCACTGGTGATAGAACAAAAAGGAAATATATAACCTGCAGAACTACATGACGGAAATTGGTCAAAGTAATCAGTTATGATTTGACTGGCGTTGCTTTGCATCAGGAAGACGTCCTTCATTAGGCGACTAATTTGAATCCTGGTTTAGAAAATAATAATAATAATAATAATAATAAGTAGTTATCAGAGAATTCATAAGAAATTGATCTATAAATTGTTACGTTATACCTTCGTCCCTGGTGCAACTCAATAGTCAGACCTCTGCTCACCTCAACTGCAAAAACTCCAACAAGCAGAGCATATGATAATTGGGATTGTTTATTTGAATTCCTCCTGCAAGATCACATAAAGCATATATAAGGAGGTGTTTGGGATTGTTTATCTACGACTTATTATTAATGCATGCTACCTGCTTATTAATACACGCTCATTTATGTTGTGTTTCGGATTGCGGCCCCTCCTATGCCTCCTCCTGTAGTTGGTGGTGCATCTCCCGTCACTTAACCAATTATTTGTTTTACTCGGACATGGCCTGCAGCATATGTTTAACATAAAAAAAAAGGTCAAAAAGTAACAATATAGCACATGATATCAAATGTTAGAAATACTTAATTGGAGACGCAGATGCTACTTTTAAAATGTGACAATCTGGTATTTGTATGTTAACCTTAGGTACTACAATCCATAAATAGATAATCTGGCAAAAAAAACCAACTACAATAGGTAGCGGATGTAATATGCAAACACGCGACCAAGCAGGGTGTATTTGATGGCGAGGCCCAGCATTTCTACTCGGAACATTGGAAGTACCTCTGCCCATGTTAACCATTTCTGTAATAAATAGCGCATAGCACAAATTAGAGTTACTTAATAACACACGCATTACATGTTAGAACTGCTTAATTGTACACGCAAATGCTACTTTAAACGTTTGACAATCTGTTATATGTACGTTACTTTTAGGTACTATAATTTTTAAACAGGTAATCTGCCAAAAAGGATCGACTATAATAGCTATCGAATGTAATACGCCAAGAAGCAACAAATAAATACAGTAAACTCCCATACCTGGTGTTGCGCAACAACATCTTTTCCACTTCCTTTCACTTTGTAGTGGTTTCAATGACTCCTTTAGCCACTCTAAAATACTAAATTCGTCATGTTTAATTTACATCCTTGCAGCCTTCTACACGAACAGGAAAACATACAAAAAAAAAAAAAAAAAAAAAAAAAAAAAAATCAAAATAATCGTCTATTTTTTATTTAAACGAACTAAAGAAAGGAAAGAATTACAAAGTACTTGTCTTACATAATTATTCGTAAATATCTTGTATGTATTAGTTACAGAAATCAAAAAAACGAATCCAAGTTGGATTTGTTTTCCTTCCCGGATCCCACCAATGAAATTCAAATATAAGTCTTTTCAACATGTATCCTAACTATTCATATTAACAAACTGGGTTGATTCAATCCGAATACTTCTTATTGATCCTGTTATCGTTATTCGAGTTTCACATCAATTTTGTCATAGCTTTAGATTGTATTTGGTCAGGATGGTCATTCCAAGAGATTAAAATCCCTAATTATAATGAGATCAGAAAACCCCTAAAAACATAAACATGTGCAAAGATGTAATTAGGGTTGATAAACTTACAAATTTGGGGTTTCTCCTTCTTCAATCCGCCCCTTGAAAAATGTTCAATCCGGCTTGCGTAGCTTCAAGATTTAATTTGATTGAAGCGTGTGTGGTGGTGGTTGGTGACAGAGATAGAGAGGTGGGTGTCTCTGTGTGTGTTGTGAGGAGGAAGGGTCTAGAATGGGTGGGAAATATCTTATCAGGGGAAATAATGGAACGGGAATCGGGAGAAGAAGAGGATTCAGGAAGAAAATGTGTGTGTGTGTGTGTGTGGTGTGTGGGGGGGGGGGGGGGGGGGGGGGGGGAGGATTTATACGCATGTTTTATGGTATAAAATGGACAGTGATGTACAATCATTAAAAACACATTTACTGTTATTATTACTGTGCGGTACAACACTTTGATGCACCCCAACTCCTGTGGTTTAGATACTCCCTCCGTCTCAATTTATTGTCAGGAGAGAGAAAACACAAAGTTTAATAAAAGTGGGGCCACTTTAATTTTCAACCACTAAAATGGAATATTCCTCCACTAGATTCTCTAGTTTTTACTAAATAAGGAAAGTGGACAATTAATTTGAGACATCCATAAAAGGAAATATGGACAATTAAATTGAGACGGAGGGAGTATATAGATAATTAAAGGTAGACACCAACCCAATCTCGATTAAAAAAGGGCTGGAGCATGCCCCCTCTCAGAAGGAATATAACCGGTTGCTGGAGTTTGAAAACAAAGACCTCCAGATCCGTGAGCTCCAGCATGAGTGTTTGCGGCTTTTTGAGGAGAATCCTCCCTTGGCGAACCAGGTTCCATACAATCCCGAAGAAGCATTTAATGACTTCTTAAATAAAGATTACGACCAACGGGACCGACTCTTCCCTGCTTTAATCTGCGATAGAGACGGAAAGGAACTTGACTTTTTGGGTGATGTGAGACAAAGGCTCAAAAACGAGGGCCCCGCCTATGTCATAGAGATCTTTCGTTTTTTGCATTTGCACGTATATATGGTTTACAAATCACAAACAATGAGGGGACAATAAAGTAATATCTAGGCAAGGTATCGTACACTACACAATGTTGCTTATTAATCGTTGCGATACAATATTGTATGAATAACAGCCATATTCGAACTTGGATGAGAAATTTGCTTGTTGATTCACTAGCCAAAGATATTTTACAAGTATTTGTGTGTGAAATGACCATGCCACTGAATTTCATAGCGTAAATGTTAAGAGGACTTGCTAAGGGTCGATGTGGGGGTTTCGCAAAGGAGGCCAAATTCGTCGTGGCAGGTCAGTAATGGAGGGATTATATGTTGCCATTGAGGATGCGGTGGATCGGGGGTTATATCGGGCCCTTCGGGTTGGGTCAGAACAGGTGTTGATGTCACATCTTATGACAACCCGCTAATTTACAGGTCAATACTATTCAACAAACTCGAATTTCTTTTCTTGACAATTATTTAAGAACAATTCACATATAACTTTTTACTTGAACCAACGTGAAACTTAGAATATCTTTCAAGTACATTAGGACTTAGACTATATTTAGTCCACAACGTTCCAGTACCTTGCTCTTACTCCGGTTCATAATTTTAAACCCTAAAACAATTTCCTTTTTCTTTATTTACTTACGGTTGTCAATTCAACAAACGTTATTCACAATTTAAAATTTAACACCCGATATACCCAATACTCTTAACGATTATTTCTAACACATTTTTATACTTCCTAAATTATTACCAAAGTTCCAAAAATATTTCCTTACACCTAAAGTAATTTCTTTATTTCTTACGTTTGATTACGTATAGTTTACGTTAATCATCAAACCAACAACCAATACCTATTTTTAATACCCAATACATACAGCATATACACTCTTGTATCAAAATTACTCTTCTACCCTAAATATCCTACATGTTGCCGCCCCCCCCCCCCCCCCCCCCTCTCATATCCTAAAAATATTTACTAGACAAAAACATTAATTAGCCAACCATAGACCTTGAAACAAGGAGTTGTAAACTCCATTTGGTGGCTTGACTTCACACTAGTACAAAAATAGGATTTAGTCACACATGCTGTTTTTCGAACAGCCACACAGTCGCCTTTTAATGTGACTAAATGTACCAGAATAAAATAAACAGCCACACTTGATCCGACTTGTGTGACCATTTCGGAATTACATCCGAGGCTACAGCCACACATTTGAATATTTTCTTGACTATACGTATCTGGTAAAAAAAATTTTGATTTTTTAGTCACTTATAATTTGGGACGTGTGACGGATACAAATAAGGTTGAAACATTAGTCACACTATATATATACATATGTGACAAATATATGTCACGCAATTGAAAAGTGTGACCAAAATCCATATATGATCACACGAAGTAATTGTGTATGTGGCTAAATCATATGCTCAAGTTTGTCACACATTATTTAAGCGTGACTGCTAGTTTTTGTTGAAAATTTAGCCACATATGAATTTGAAATGTGTGACAACTGAAAAGTAAGTTTGAAGCATAGTCACGATATGCATTTAAAAGTGACAAATATATGTCACACACTTGAGATGTGTGACCAAATGTCATATATGGTCACACTAAACCATAGGCATACATGATTAAGTGTGACCAAAATTCGATACAAATAGTCACGTAAGTTAATATGTGTGTCTAAAGTTAAGTGTGTGTTTGCCTGCCAATTCCTAATGTGTATGGTCACATTTAATTGTAGCACAATCATGTGACTATAGGCAATAGTCAAATTTTGTCACACATTATTTAAGTGTAGTCACAATTCGATACATATGGTCACACATTTCTGATAACTTATGCAATAGTCAAAATTTTAAAAATATCAATGTTTTGGCTCCAGTGTAAGCATTTATGTAAGCATATTTTGTCAGACTATACATTCTAGCAGTAATAACTATACATTCTAGCAGTAATAACTACACATGTTTATCTCATAAGCAGTAATAACTATACATGTTTAAGTCAAACTATACATTCTAGTAGTAATTGTGGAAAACTAGAAGGGGGGGTTGAATAGTTTTATGTCTTTTTAATTTTATTATAAAAACCTTTGTTTATTTTTAAAACACTTATATTCAAGTTTGTATGAAAAATAAAACTTGAACCTTATTATTAGTTATATATGTATTCTTTTAAATTGATTGTAAAAGTTTTGGTTTCTTGAATGGATTTTCAAATTGATCTTTATGTGAAGTCGACCTCTAATTAATACTAGCAATTATATAAACCTATGTGTATGAAAGTAATGACGATGCAAGTAAAGAAATAAATAAGGTATGGAAAGATCTAACCGAGACACGAGAGATTTATAGTGGTTCGGCTACAAGAACACCTTCCTTGCCCTACTCCACTCCCCGAGCACACCTTGCTCGAGAGTTTTCTTCACAACTTCAATAAGCTCCCTTATGGCGGAGAAAACCGTACACAACTTTGGCTTACACGGGTTTAACGACACAAAGCTAAATGTCGAGTTCTAATCGTAGCTAGAACCAATCTCACAACTTCACAACACAACTTCTTCACAACTTATTCACGACTACTTCACAACGGCTTCACGACTGCTTCACGACTTCAACACGACCGCTACACAACCTCTATGATGCGGCTTCACGACTTCAACACTATGTCTTCATGACTAAGACTTCACGACTTCAACATGACCGCTACACAACCTCTATGATGCGGCTTCACGACTTCAACACTATGTCTTCATGACTAAGACTTCACGACTTCAACTTGACCGCTACACAACCTCTATGCTACGGCTTCACGACTTCAACACTAGGACTTCACGACTAGGACTTCACGGCTTCAACACGACCGCTACACAACTTCTATGCTACGGCTTCACGACTTCAACACAAGGACTTCACGTCTTCTAAGCTACGGCTTCACAACTTCTACACCACGGGTTCACGACATCTACACAACGGCTTCACGACTTCTACACAACGGCTTCACGACTTCTACACTTTGACCTCACAACTTCTATACCACAACTACTTATACAACATCTTCACTACTTACACACAACACTAATCTACAACACACACCTTACATACAAATGAATGAATGATTTACAAACTTTGTTAAACACACAACTTAAGTAACAAAATGATACTAAGTTGTAATACTTCTAATCTTGATTGATAGAAGTATTCTTCTTTTGCACTTGGATGGTGGAAGCTTGGATCACTTGGAAACCAATGCTTAAGATTACATGATCAAAGGTTTATTTAAGATATGAAATGAGATCTACAACAGAAAGTTTTAGTGCAAAAGGTTGAGTAAAAATCCAGGGGAAGGCTGGTATTTATAGGAGAAAAATCTGGACAGCTGGAGCCTACTGGAGCGGGGGCGGTCCCCTTAATTATTAAGGGGGCCGCCTAGCAAAATTAATGGGGCCGCCCCTACTGAACGTTGGCCAATTTTGTCCTTTTGTGGGGAAGGTTTTTCTGGAACATTTTAACTGATTTTGGTTAAAAATTTGAATTCATATTTTTATAAAAGATTAAACATTTTTATTTAATGCCAAAAATGTTTTTCAAAAATATATAAAATGTTTTTGATGTTTTATGAAAAATCTAGTTTTTAAGAAAATGTTCCTTTGATCATATAATGCATTAAGCATTAGTTCATTTATACCTTAAGTGATTTTAGTTGTAGAAGTGAATATTTACAACTAAGTACTTGTTTAATTTATAAGTTTATGTTTTAATGAGTTTACATTTTGTGATCATCAAAACATAGATATATGAATAAATATTGATAATGTTTTTAGGCATTTATTTATGTCAACAATCTCCCCCTTTTTGATGATTACAAAACCTAAACTCATTAAACCAAAAAGTTTATTTTTGGACAAGTATTTAGTGAGTTTACATTCACTTCTCCCCCTTTTTGTAGCATCAAAAAGGTTGAGCCGACAAGTTTTAGAGACAAAATTTGTCGGAACGAGAACTCCCCCTTGATGTGTGCTCCCCTTCGTTTGAGGGCACCAAGGAATCGATATATGGAATACTTGCAAGAAAAATATTAGAAGCACAAGCATATATATAGCAAAAATAAGCATGCATATAAAGACATTCATTAAAAATGTTGTGTATTAATACACAACCATCCAAGATTATATTCAATCCTACATTAGCTAGTAAGTAATGCAATCTACATAATCATTCTAGGAGTACATGATCTTCCATGGGGCTTGCACACAAAATGGTTTGAAAAATTATTTTTGATTAAGCATTGCATATGCTTAATTTGGTGAGAATGAAGGTGGTGGTGGTGTAGTGGGTGAAAATGGTGGAGGTTGTGGTGGAGGTTGGTTGTTAAGCATGTGTTCAAGGGATGAAAACATGTAGTGTATCTCATCTCTAAGACCAAAGATGATGGTTCGGTTGCGGATGCAACAAAGGCAATTGTCTCCATGGGCTTTAAGTAAAGCCCAAGGGATGGGAAAGGATGGTGATGGTATTGGTGATGATGAGAAGGTATGGATGGTGATGATAGGTGTGAGTTGATGTAGTTATTGATGGATGAAGTGGAAGGTATGGATGAAGATGATGTGCCATGAGTGGAGGGTGTTTGTGATGGTGCATTTGGTGCACTTGGGGATGAACATTGAGGTGGTGGTGATGGAGTTTTGGTGTCTTAGAGATGATTTTGGTGATAGCATGGTGAATGAAAATGGGTGTTTGATGGAGGTGATGGTTGATTTAGGTAAGGTTTGGGCTAGATAAAAGGGGTCGCAAGATGCAAAAGAAAAACAGTAAATTTTACTGCCCAGATGGCCGGTCCCCTTAATTGTAGGCCGGCCCCCTTAAAATTAAGGGGACCGCCTAGGGAATTAAGGGGGCCGCCCATCTGGTGTTTTCCCAGGCGACCAAATTTGAAAATTTTCCAGAAAAGGGTCATTTTTAGGGTGTTTTTGCAGCAAGCTCCATTTGAATCATGTACATCAAGAATGATTAAACAGTGACATAAACATGTTAATTACGCATGCATACATTTAAAACATATTATGGAATAAGCATGTTATTAGTCATCAAGCATGTATATATATCATGATATCAAGTATACAAGCAATAAGCATAACAATCATATATTAAAGACAAGACATAAAGCATTCATTAGTTGAAAATAATTATGTTAAAAACATAATTATTGATACAACACATATTTTGCTTATAGCATGCAATAAGTAGAAAATTTTAAATTGCCTAAGAGATCCATTTGACTTGCTTGAGACATGAAAAGCTTGAATTATTTTGGATGGATGATGGTAAAGAGGGGTAAAAAAAATTGGATTAATGGGGTTGTAAGTTTGGGTGTATGGATGTTGGAGAGAGTGTTGATGGAGGAATTGGAGGTGGAGAGCTTGGACTTGACCATGTTGAATGAGGGTTTTGATGTTGTTCAAGTGGTGGTGTTGGATTAGATCTAGTAAGAAGATACTCAATCCAAGTGAGACGCTCATTTAAGGTGATGGTTTGATTTTGGAGAAAGATGCAACAAGGACTATTGTTGACATGTTTCTCAATTTGACTCGAGTGATGTGGTGATAATGGTAATGATGGTGAAATGGATGGTGATGATGGTAATGATGGTTTGATTTTGGAGAAAGATGCAACAAGGACAATTGTTGACATGTTTCTCAATTTGACTCAAGTGATGTGGTGATGATGGTAATGATGGTGAGATGGATGGTGATGGGTTTAAGTTGCTTTGAGCAAGGTGCAAAGCAAGGAGAGCATTAAGCTCATGGGCTTCCTTGAGTTCTTCAATGAACTTCAAGTGTTGAGTGAAAGGTGATGATGATGGAGAGTGGTTATTATTTGGTGGAGGTGGTGGTGACACTCTTGGTGGTGGAGACATTTGTGAACTTGGGTAATTATGAGTGAATGAAGGTGGACATATGGATGATTGGTTATGTGTGTGAAAGGGTTCATTAGGATGAGGTTTAGGTGTTGGTTGAGTTTGAACAACATCATTTGTTGGGTTATGGCAAATGTCAAGCTTCCTCCTCCAAATGGGTATTTATGGTGTAGTGATGATGTGATTGTGGAAGGTAAATTTTGGAGGGTGGTTTGTGACAAAATGTGTTTGTGAATTTTGGGAAGTATAGGATAAAATGGGTTGGAAATTGAAAAAGAAATCAGTAATCCGTCACTCCAGATGGCCGGTCCCCTTAAATAGGGGCCGGTCCCCTTAATTTTAAGGGGGCCGCCTGGGTATTTAAGGGGGCCGCCCATCTGCTGACTTCCAGATTACTGGAAATGGGTTTTTGGCATAAATTTGTAGAAAATGTTGTGTTTTTTGGTTTAGTTTCAAGCAAGTCCAACTTCTTTCAAGGCAATTTAGGATTTAATAACTCATATATGCTAAGCATATTTATTTAAGCAACTTTATCTAACATGCAAACTACTCATTAAGCATATAACATGTATATACATATATTAGACAAGAAGATAATACATAGCACCATGTAATTCATAGTATTATACTTAGGAAGATTAAAAGGCTAGTTAATTAATCCTAATGATTATCTATGTACAAGGGAATGGGGAGTTGTGATAGCATGGACTTCTAGACTTGTACTGATGCGTGGTTTTGCAACCTTACAACAGGTTTTACCTCTCGAGGGATCTCAAAAGGCTTGCAATCCCCACCAGGCAGTGTACCTGACCGATGTAGTATAGTGTAGTGGCAAGTACCGGGGGATTGATCGTTCTTTAGGGGAATAGTGTCGTTAGGATTGAAAAACTAATTTAATAGGTCTAAGGGTGAAGGAAGATTCTTTTTGTATTTTTATATTTTATGAAAGCAAGTAAAATCTCGGGTTTGAAGGAGTGGGCGGAATTAGTTGCTAGTCAACTAACCCAAATAACTACAATTGCAAATAAAATAAAATATCTGAAAATAAAAAGGTTGTGGAACTTATATGGAGAGAAATGTGTTTACTTAGATTTCCTTACTCCCTAACTATCTTTTACCGGTTGATTAGTGTGTTTTAATTGCGTGGATGACGGGTGTATTCCTTAATACCAATCGTGGGGTGGCGTACGTACTTCCCCAACTCTACAAGCTCCTACTTCACTCCTATGTCGAGCCGGCTAAGAAGCTCCTAATATGGGATCATTAGAATTCGCTCATGCATTAAATACAACCATAAAAACCTTAGTACGCAATGGTTCATGTTTCTTAAGACGTTCAAGTAAGTTACCGTATAGGAGGTTAGCCAGTTTTCTTAAGCCTAACATCGATAAACAATCATCCAATACAATTAATAACACACCAACAACCAATAATCAATAGTTAGGTTTCATTAGATCTAAGCAAACGCAAGATAAATCTAGCCTAGCATGTTAAATAAAAGACAAGAACAAGATATAATCAAACAACACATAGACATATTGAATGATTAATTGATTACTTATCTTCAATTGAACATGGGAGATCCAAGGGTATAAAACCCTTAAAAATGGCAGAAAAATCGTCTTAGGGTTTCTCCTCACAAAGTTGCACACTAATGACTAAAAATTATGAAAATATATATAGGAAAACAGATCTGACGGCGTCACGTTATAGAGTGTGACGCCGTCACCTCGCCGCGGTTAGGGTTTCTTGATGGCCTTCTTGACGCCGTCCCTCTTTAATCCTCCAAAATCCGTTCTGGCCTATCAGGAGCTGACGCCGTCAAGGTTAAGGGTGACGCCGTCACTCTTTAATCCTGATGGCCATCTCTCTTTGTCTTAGCACGAGACAGCCTTGATCACCTTAAAGGGTGACGCCGTCAGACTTCCTTTGTAAAACTTTCTGGCGCGTCACGTGTATTTGTCATATCCACCTCTTTTGCCAAGCCGTGACGCCGTCAGGAGCAATCCTTGACGCCGTCACGTGTACTTTTCCAGCAGCTTTGGCATTTTGTCGAATTCTTCACTTTTATGCTCCAAAAAAGTCCAAAATGCTTTCTTTTCCAGATTTCTTCTCCAAAGTACCTAAAATGACAAAAGGAACGATTTAGGGCAATATTTGATCAAATAAATACGATTTAGGGCTTAAATGACCCCCTAAAAGCGGTACACTTTTCGCTTCATCAAATACCCTTACACTTGAGATTTGCTTGTCCTCAAGCAAATGCGCTTTTATTCTAATCAAAATACAAGTTAGGGGTCATTTAACGCTAATATAAAAGTAATTACAACAAATAGTCATTCCACTTTAATCATAATAAGCACGGAGATTACAGACTAGCACCTCACAAGTAGTGTTTAGATACTCACATCTCTCAGGTGTCATAAAAGTATATCTCATAAATGAAAATGAATAATATCTCTCACTACCTGTCATAGCAAATAGATTACCATAGGCTTGGGAAAGGATCAAAAACCTCCTCCACTAGGCGTAAGCACCTAAGATAAACTATCAAAGAGGGCTTTTAAATGGGTTATAACGTTAGGTGTAGGGATATGATAAACACGGTTTTGTTGGATAAAGGATATTTTACTGGTGGCGAGTTAAAGATCTTGATTAATTACATGTACAATATGGCGTTGCTAAGCCAAGACTAGACTCGACTTTAGCTAATGAAAGAAATAACAAAAAGATAAAATAAACATAAAATGAAACGGGATGGTAGTCCGTATGTTTTTTCTACTTTTTTTTTTTTTTTTTTTTTTTTTTTTGTGCATACACTCTTGCCCTACCATCCAAAATAATACATCATAGGGGCGTTGCATCCCCCTTACACTTGAACTTTTACATAACTTTACAAATACCTATTCTAATGACTCGAATTAAGATAATCGAAACACTTGGAGTACTTTTTAAAATATTTAGCACATATGGGGGTAATAATGTTGTTCTTCCCCATTACTCCATTACACTAGTACTTTACCCATGAGTCCCAATCGTCCCAAAACAATATGTACAAGGATATGACTCGACTTAGCAACCATGTAATCAATTAGATAATTAACTAAGGGTTTAAACAAATGTTGTCACAATAATGCACTAAAAATGAGTGCATACAAGGTAGGCTAAGGCGATTTGGGTGTACATTTAAGTGGGGTGTAAACTAATTCTTACTTTAAGTAAAATGCTTAAAGTTAGAAACGAAAAGATAGGCTCTGAGAGGTGTACTAGGGGTATCGTGTACTAAAAATGAGTACAACGCAAAGGGTGTGGGAGAATTACTTGACCAATGTAGCCAATGTAATTATAACAAAAACACAGGTGTAAAACAATGGGTTAATCCTAATGCCTCTTATCATGTAGTAAATCTAACTACACGAATGTAGTCTCACTTGTGGCCTCGGAATGGTTCTAACGCAAGTTCTAGAATCTAAGTGCTACCGGTACACACATCATAGCAAAAATGCTTTTCCTACCAATTCTAAGGGCGAACCTCACATATTTGGGGGTGGAAATTTTTTTTAGTGGTACGGTTTTGTGCTAGTCATATAACTCCTATCCGTGAGACGCTCATTAAGACCAAAGTTTCACTCCTAAATGTTGTAAAAAATTTTAAATTTGGCACTAAAATTGCCCTAACAAGTATTTATCTCAGTTTTATTACACATCTACCATCAAACAAACAAAAATCAAGTGCAATTGTATTCTCTAAGGTATCATCATTTACCCTCCCCTTACACTTAAGCTGAACATTGTCCCCAATGTTCATTCAAAGGATGTAAAAGTAAATAAGGTAAAAGAATGAAAACAAATACTCCCCTGATTCGTTCGATGTGGATAATCCGGTAACATGGTTAAATCCTCCTCTAAGAAAATGAACGTTGAAAGCTTCCCTTCCGAAATATAAATCATCTTCTTGTCCAATATAACCTGTTAAACCTGAGAAAACAAACACAAAAAACCCAAAGCATCAACCTGAACAAAGAAAACTCACAACTAGATGTAATTCCAGACTTAGAAATAAAAACAAAACGATTAAAGATATAATGCTTGTGGAATGAATATTTGCAGATTTCCTGGAGTTTATAAAACTAAAGATTTAACAAAAACTTTATGACTCCGGTAGAAAAACAAAACTTGCAAAATTTCCAGAATTTTACACTTGACGCCGTCAGAAGTGACCTGCAGAAATTTTATGGTTAGTTTCCGGAAAATTTCTGGAAAAACTTATGCCTCACTTCCTGGAAATCCTGCAAAATATTCATTATGACTCGATACAAGCATTTGACTCTAATAATTACAAGTATGCATGCTCATTTAATATTGTTGTGATTCATGTTCAATCTTGTTCTTGTAAACAAATTTGGATTCCCTTACACTTATCTTTTGCAAAATACCTTTATATGTAGTTAAGACGAAGTTAAAAACAAAATAAAGCATTTTCACAATTTACTTTGAAACATGAGCACAAACAATAACAATTAAACTTGCATACGGAAACAAATAAAATCAAACAAACAAACAAATAAAGCTTGGGTTGCCTCCCAAGAAGCGCTTGTTTTTGTTCGAGTCACGAGCCTGACTCTACCCTTATTTAACAGAAATAGGGGAGGTTTTCCCTACACTTAGGATTAAGTGTGGGTGAAAGTAGCGATACACACCCTTAGGGTGGAATATTGCCACGTGAGGTGAAGGGGGTGAGTGAATGGCTTCCTTCATCCTAAAACTACCCGGATAATAAGGGTTGATGGGTGGGTCGGTTCCTCTTTTGTCTCCTAGATGTAAATCTAAGGATGGAAAGTTGTGTAAAGGTTGAGGTTCCGGTTCATCAACACTAGAAAATTCCCTAGAACTAAGAGTAAGGTCATCACTAAAAGTGTTCAAACCTATATCCTCTAGTTGTGCTTGGTCCAAGGGTTCTACCTCCATTGGGATTCCTAAAGTCACTTCTACTTCTTCCGGGTAAGTCACGGGCGGTGTGTATGCCTCAAACAATGCTTGGACTTGTGGGGTACTTGGTGGGCTTGGGGTTTCTACTATATCCTCCATCACATCAAGATTACATATGTGTTCATCATGTATTATGGTAGTGCCTAACCATGACATGCACTTAGGTGGCTCAACTCTACCCTCATGTGTGTCGTATGTTTTGGTGAAATCTATCCCACTCATGCAACTAGGTAGTTCAACACTAACCATCTCAGAATCTTGGTTTGACTCTAAGTCCATGTTCTTAGAAACTAGGTCTTTTTGCTCATACAAATCCACTAATTCGTTCCACTTATGGGTCATGGTTAGGAAGCTTTCCTCAAAATTCATCCAAAGGGTCTTACTAAAAGGAATTGATCCTGATAATGATCGTCTAATAGAAATCACACATGCATAGAATTCATTAAACCCATCTAACTTTACCCCCAACTCCTCTTGGAAATCACTAAGAGCACACAAAAATTCATTGGAATGATAGGAAGCAAATCTATTAGTGAAATATAGTTGTTCCTCTATTGTCAATGATCTAAATGGAGTTTCATCCGCCATAGTGACAAATGAAAATGGTTTTACAAACAAAGGGCACAAAGAAAACGATAGACTACAAGAAAGCTAATAAAAAGAAAATAAAAATCTCACCAAGATAGGAATCTAATGAGTAGACCTAATAAAAAGAAATTTCAACCTAAGCAATAACTACTCCCCGGCAGCGGCGCCAAAAACTTGATGCGTGGTTTTGCGACCTTACAACAGGTTTTACCTCTTGAAGGATCTCAAGAGGCTTGCAATCCCCACCAGGCAGTGTACCTGACCGATGTAGTATAGTGTAGTGGCAAGTACCGGGGGATTGATCGTTCTCTAGGGGAATAGTGTCGTTAGGATTGAAAAACTAATTTAATAGGTCTAAGGGTGAAGGAAGATTCTTTTTGTATTTTTATATTTTATGAAAGCAAGTAAAATCTCGGGTTTGAAGGAGTGGGCGGAATTAGTTGCTAGTCAACTAACCCAAATAACTACAATTGCAAATAAAATAAAATATTTGAAAATAAAAAGGTTGTGGAACTTATATGGAGAGAAATGTGTTTACTTAGATTTCCTTACTCCCTAACTATCTTTTACCGGTTGATTAGTGTGTTTTAATTGCGTGGATGACGGGTGTATTCCTTAATACCAATCGTGGGGTGGCGTACGTACTTCCCCAACTCTACAAGCTCCTACTTCACTCCTATGTCGAGCCGGCTAAGAAGCTCCTAACATGGGATCATTAGAATTCGCTCATGCATTAAATACAACCATAAAAACCTTAGTAAGCATTGGTTCATGTTTCTTAAGACGTTCAAGCAAGTTACCGTATAGGAGGTTAGCCAGTTTTCTTAAGCCTAACATCGATAAACAATCATCCAATACAATTAATAACACACCAACAACCAATAATCAATAGTTAGGTTTCATTAGATCTAAGCAAACACAAGATAAATCTAGCCTAGCATGTTAAATAAAAGACAAGAACAAGATATAATCAAACAACACATAGACATATTGAATGATTAATTGATTACTTATCTTCAATTGAACATGGGAGATCCAAGGGTATAAAACCCTTAAAAATGGCAGAAAAATCGTCTTAGGGTTTCTCCTCACAAAGTTGCACACTAATGACTAAAAATTATGAAAATATATATAGGAAAACAGATCTGACGGCGTCACGTTATAGAGCGTGACGCCGTCACCTCGCCGCGGTTAGGGTTTCTTGATGGCCTTCTTGACGCCGTCCCTCTTTAATCCTCCAAAATCCGTTCTGGCCTATCAGGAGCTGACGCCGTCAAGGTTAAGGGTGACGCCGTCACTCTTTAATCCTGATGGCCATCTCTCTTTGTCTTAGCACGAGACGGCCT
The DNA here is from genome assembly GCA_021014915.2 of Artemisia tridentata subsp. tridentata. Classification (NCBI taxonomy): domain Eukaryota; kingdom Viridiplantae; phylum Streptophyta; class Magnoliopsida; order Asterales; family Asteraceae; genus Artemisia; species Artemisia tridentata. The sequence continues at coordinate 66,589,383 of CP139509.1, read as the reverse complement.
TGATCACCTTAAAGGGTGACGCCGTCAGACTTCCTTTGTAAAACTTTCTGGCGCGTCACGTGTATTTGTCATATCCACCTCTTTTGCCAAGCCGTGAAGCCGTCAGGAGCAATCCTTGACGCCGTCACGTGTACTTTTCCAGCAGCTTGGGCATTTTGTCGAATTCTTCACTTTTATGCTCCAAAAACGTCCAAAATGCTTCCTTTTCCAGATTTCTTCTCAAAAGTACCTAAAATGACAAAAGGAACGATTTAGGGCAATATTTGATCAAATAAATACGATTTAGGGCTTAAATGACCCCCTAAAAGCGGTACACTTTTCGCTTCATCATGTACCAAGTGAGATCTTTAATAAGTAAACCATGATTTTTCATTTTTGATTTAGTTCACTTATAAGTGTCATATACACAAGTATATATGACATATATGAGATCACCAAGCATGATTTAAAGAAATATTTTTGGCATTATTCAACAATGCTTGAAAGTAGGTTTTATGTGGATGCGAAAAATATATTACTGAAATAGTTTTGGCTTTATTTCCAAAATGTTTTTATGAGGAAAGAAAACATATTTTTCCAATCTTTGGTTTTTGATAAACACATAATTATAGACACAAGTTTGGAAGAAAGGTAGGATGGTGAAACATGTTTATTAGAAATGTGTCATAATCTTTTGAAAAATCATTTTTCCAAAATGTGAAGTTTTTGCAAATTTAAAAATAAGTCCCATTAATTATATGTTTAAAAATAGTGGTTTATGAAAGATCTCATGCTCAAGGGCATTGGTTAAGTCTATTGTCACATGCTACCTCTTTCTACATATCCTATGGCATTTAAGCATGTATTATGACTAAATACAAAAATACATCATGTCAGAGTAGTTAGAGAAAAACAAAAACTATTATAATGACAATGCATTTAACAACTAAACAAATAATTACGAAGGCATGCAGTCAAATCACATAGGAGCAAGTAAACATCTAGAAATTTTATATATGCAAGATAACATACATCTAGGAATGAAAAGCTCTAGTGAAAAGCAAAGTTCATAGCAGTAAACTATCGTTAGGTATATTTAGGAAAAATAATGTATTCAAGTTGGAGAATGAGTATGAGACTATTACTAGTGGTGCTCAATTCAGGCTAAACACGACCGTTTTTACGGGTTACACACACCCAACTTCTCACATAGAAGCAATTCAACCGTTAGGTCAAATTGAGTTTCTAGTCAATAGATTCTCCAGTAGTCATTCTCCTTTTAGAAGAAATTGAGTTCCTAAATTTACCTATCAGAGAGTACCAAATATGAAGATTGCTTGGTTTACTAATACTTAGGGGGGCTAACTAAAGGGTTTCTAGTTCATTAAGCCACAGAACGAATATAACTAAAGTGTAAAGGCAAAGCAACCTATCAGACTAAGCGTATCCTAAGGCATTAATAAGATTATATGCATGAAGTAATTACTTATGAAATTTAAAAAGAGAACTTACCTCACGTCTTAGCTTTTTTTCGTAATGTCTCAGATGATGATCGACGTGTGAATGATAGGTGAGTCGGATGATGATCTTCTCCTTCGTCTGTGTCACTCTATGATCTTGGATTGAGTTCACTTTTGAGTTGATTTATGTAGTCTTCGTCGCTAACACCTACATTAATAACATTTGAACTAGTAGCACATGTATCTATTTTATCTACATGTTTATATATTAAATTTTCTAAGATAACTAATTCATGTACAAGATCAAAATCCTTATCTTTGGCTTGACATTTTTCTTGATGAAAGTTTAAGAAATTTTTCCAAATATCATTTGCCGTTTTATAGAAGAATATTCTTTCATATTCAACTTTCGGCAAGGTTTTATAAATAATTATTTTAGCTTTATTATTTATTTCATTCTTCGTTTTCAAATAATCAATTTGACTTTCAAAATCCGTTTTTGTTTGATTTTCAAAATCAGTTTTTGTTTAACTTTCAAAATATGTTTTTGTTTGACTTTCAAAATCACCAATCGAAATGACATGCCAAAGATCTAGATCAATTGATTTCACATAAGTTTCAAATTTATTTTTCCATTCAAGAAAAGTATAGTTTTCAAATAGTGGTGGTTTTAGCAAAGATTCCCCTTCTAGATATTTTTCGAATTCCATAGATCGATTCAAGTTTTAAAATACAGTATATTTTAAATATCTTGATTAACCTGGCTCTGATACCAATTGTGGAAAACTAGAAGGGGGGTTGAATAGTTTTATGTCTTTTTAATTTTATTATAAAAACCTTTGTTTATTTTTAAAACACTTATATTCAAGTTTGTATGAAAAATAAAACTTGAACCTTATTATTAGTTATATATGTATTCTTTTAAATTGATTGTAAAAGTTTTGGTTTCTTGAATGGATTTTCAAATTGATCTTTATGTGAAGTCGACCTCTAATTAATACTAGCAATTATATAAACCTATGTGTATGAAAGTAATGACGATGCAAGTAAAGAAATAAATAAGGTATGGAAAGATCTAACCGAGACACGAGAGATTTATAGTGGTTCGGCTACAAGGACACCTTCCTTGCCCTACTCCACTCCCCGAGCACACCTTGCTCGAGAGTTTTCTTCACAACTTCAATAAGCTCCCTTATGGCGGAGAAAACCGTACACAACTTTGGCTTACACGGGTTTAACGACACAAAGCTAAATGTCGAGTTCTAATCGTAGCTAGAACCAATCTCACAACTTCACAACACAACTTCTTCACAACTTATTCACGACTACTTCACAACGGCTTCACGACTGCTTCACGACTTCTTCACGACTTCAACACGACCACTACACAACCTCTATGATGCGGCTTCACGACTTCAACACTATGTCTTCATGACTAAGACTTCACGACTTCAACATGACCGCTAAACAACCTCTATGATGCGGCTTCACGACTTCAACACTATGTCTTCATGACTAAGACTTCACGACTTCAACATGACCGCTACACAACCTCTATGCTACGGCTTCACGACTTCAACACTAGGACTTCACGACTAGGACTTCACGGCTTCAACACGACCGCTACACAACTTCTATGCTACGGCTTTACGACTTCAACACAAGGACTTCACGTCTTCTAAGCTACGGCTTCACAACTTCTACACCACGGGTTCACGACATCTACACAACGGCTTCACGACTTCTACACAACGGCTTCACGACTTCTACACTTTGACCTCACAACTTCTATACCACAACTACTTATACAACATCTTCACTACTTACACACAACACTAATCTACAACACACACCTTACATATAAATGAATGAATGATTTACAAACTTTGTTAAACACACAACTTAAGTAACAAAATGATACTAAGTTGTAATACTTCTAATCTTGATTGATAGAAGTATTCTTCTTTTGCACTTGGATGGTGGAAGCTTGGATCACTTGGAAACCAATGCTTAAGATTACATGATCAAAGGTTTATTTAAGATATGAAATGAGATCTACAACAGAAAGTTTTAGTGCAAAAGGTTGAGTAAAAATCCAGGGGAAGGCTGGTATTTATAGGAGAAAAATCTGGACAGCTGGAGCCTACTGGAGCGGGGGCGGTCCCCTTAATTATTAAGGGGGCCGCCTAGCAAAATTAAGGGGGCCGCCCCTACTGAACGTTGGCCAATTTTGTCCTTTTGTGGGGAAGGTTTTTCTGGAACATTTTAACTGATTTTGGTTAAAAATTTGAATTCATATTTTTATAAAAGATTAAACATTTTTATTTAATGCCAAAAATGTTTTTCAAAAATATATAAAATGTTTTTGATGTTTTATGAAAAATCTAGTTTTTAAGAAAATGTTCCTTTGATCATATAATGCATTAAGCATTAGTTCATTCATACCTTAAGTGATTTTAGTTGTAGAAGTGAATATTTACAACTAAGTACTTGTTTAATTTATAAGTTTATGTTTTAATGAGTTTACATTTTGTGATCATCAAAACATAGAGATATGAATAAATATTGATAATATTTTTAGGCATTTATTTAAGTCAACCTATACATTCTAGTAGTAATAACTATACATTCTATTTCTTGTTCTTGGGTCCTAGATACTCTTCCATCTTCTTGAGCAGTTCATATGCCATGTTATCATAATTAAGCTGAAGCTTGAGTATTTTCTTCCCACGCAACATCTGATGTAGAATTTTTTGTGAAACTTTAAAGGGTAATCCTTTTCTACAAGCATGTAGATCACCAACTCATTCACAGTTAAAGCATGTACTCCACATCGTTGAAAATTTTTCCATTCTTTAACAGTATTGTGCGTTAGTCTTCTCCAACATTCATCTTCATGATTTGGTTCAAACATTACCTTCAAATAATTCCAGACTTCTCTATCATAAGCTTGTTCTGGTGTCTTATTACCAAATCTTTGTTTGAGTAATTTCCATAGAGCTATCATATCTCGTCTATCAAAATCATGAACCATGTGAAGAAAGCTTACAAACCTTCTAGAAGAACCATCATGCCTCTTAATATCGTAATAAATTGTTTCCCCATGTGATCCAGACTTATAATCAACAATGGGATGTTTGACAGTTAAAGGTTGTGCATCCATGGCTTCTCCTACAGAGTCAACTGCAAGTTCAGTGTGAGCTTGCATTTGTTCTTTAGCAACAGCTTGCTCAGTTTGTTCTTGTTTTCTCTTTTTACTGCTTTCTATTTCCAACTGTTCACCTGCTCTCTTTGAACTGTCATTCAAGAAGAGTTCATTGTTTCTCTTGGCAATTGCATAAAATTCTTCAATGCTTTTATCATCCAAGAATTTCAAATCCTTTAGTTTCCAACTGGCCACATTCTTCAAATATCTGCACATGAGTAGATGTTTATGATGTACATATTGGGTGTTGTTGATATTAATATAAATTTACCTTTGCAACAAAAAAAAAAAAATAAATAAATAAAAAAATACCTGCACATGAGATCTCTTCTTTGTTTTTGAGTGGGTGGCTTGTTCTTCTTAGCTGCATATCTTTGTTCTGCATACAACTTCTTTTTTGCATCAAATTTTTCTTTCAGCATCCTGGCTTTTTCATCTACTGAGTACTTATCTTGCTCTTCTTTATGTACTATTTTAGCAAGCTCACAATCAGCTTCAACCTGAGCCCTTTCCTCAAACCATGAAGCTATTAACTCTGCATTTTTTTGCGCTTGTAATTTTTCTGCATACTCCTTGTCTGAAAGAATCTGAGCAGCTTCTTGAGCATCAAGATCAGCCACTTGTCTTGTCAATTCTTCATCTGTAATCATTGGTTGTTGTTGTTGTTGACTAGGTGACTGAAACTTAAATTTCTTCTTAGGTTTTGCACTCCTCATCTTTGTTAATATTTGAGCCATAGTCATATCATCATCACCTTGAGTAGCAGTAACCTTATCAATAGCAGGAATAAATTTAGTCTCAGTAGCACTAACATCAATAGCAGCAATACTAACTTCAGTCTCAGTATAGAGAACTAACCTTATCAATAGCAGGAATAGCAGGAATAACTGGCTCACTAGCAGGAATAACTGGACCACTAGCAGGAATAACTGGGTCACTAGCAGGAATAGGTGGCTCACTATCAACAGTTGTAACCTTGCCCAAACGCCTATCCATCACCGCTTCATTCCCTTGGTTATCAGCAACTAGAAATTCCATTGGATCACTCTCTTCACAAATACTTTCACCCTCTTTATCCTCCCCTGAAACTTTGCCTTCATTCCCCCCTGTTTGGGAGCATCCTTAGAAGCTTCAGAAGATTTAACCTTTTGTTTGGGAATTCTTGATCCTTTGACTCCTTCTAAATACCTAACCCTTCTCTTCAAAGCCTTTATCTCCCCACCTTGAGCTTTGATGACTCCATCTTGGGAAGCAGTTATTGCTCGCAGATCACCAATTTGTGCAGACAGCTTGGCACAGGTATCCTTCAATTCATTCAAAAGTTGCAGACTATCCTCACCACTTCGGCTTGTGTTACCTAGCCCGAGAGGTGGATCACTGGAAAAGTTAAGTTCAGTCTCACCCCTAGGATGAACATCCGAACCCCCCATTGTTTCCATGTGACTGGGACCTTCACCTGAATCAGTTCCAGAGGAACTTTCTTCATTAGAAGTTGTCTTGGTTCGGGTCTTAATGATGTTACCACTGTCCTGTGCTGCTGCTAAGCTAGACACAGTAGTGGCAGCCCTTGCCAACATGTCACTCCCCCCCCAGTGACATCCTCATCTGCAACAGTTGGTATAGAACCACTAGCCTGAGGTAGCTCAGTGTTCTTGGTGTTAGTCCTATGTTTATAGGTCTGTTGTTGTTGTTCTGTGGGTGTGTGATGGGTACCAGCTGGGATTGCTGAACCTTCACCCATTTGGGTTTGGGCTAGTGCCAACATTGTTGGAAACAAAGGTGTCACTCTCCCTGAAAAATCTTTTCCAACCCTCCTCATATTAGCAAAAACCTTTTTGGTAAGGCAGGGAGTGGGAGAAACATTTTTGTGACTTTTCTTTTTTTTAAATTGGTTGTCCAAAAAGAGTTGCAAAAACCTTGGATATAGAAAATATTTAGCCAAAGAACTATCCAAGTTCTTAACCATATTATCAAAAATTAATTTTGAGAAATTAAATCTTTGAGTATTTTCAGCCAAACAAACTATAGCAGAAGCTAAATTACTGCTAAATTCATTCAATGCAGTGGTCTTTGGACTTAGACACACTAAGACAGTATGAATTAAGAATTTCCACTGAGGAGAAAAATTACCTTTTTGGAACTTTAAAGCATCTGTATATCTCTCATAGCCCATCAGTGCAAGTTTTTCAAAGATTGTAGTATTTGGAAGATTCTCAACTCCGTTAGCATCATCTAGGAGAAGATCTCTTCGAATAGACGCCTCTGTAATGATAATCATCTGCCCATCTACAAGGGCATGGATTTGTGCTTCCCCATTAATAGTTTTGACATTAGCAGATGACCAAAACTGGATAATGTTGGAAGTATATATAGTAGGTTTTACTGTTAATGCAAACTTAATATAGCTTGCATTAAGGAAATCAATGATCTCAGTAAAATCTACAGACTCATTGGATTTTTCTAAAAAGGCAACATTATTATGAGGTTCGGTAAAAGTTAGGTTCGACATTATGATTTGATTTGGGGGTTTTGCAATTTGACGATTAAAATTCGATTAGGGAGTGGAAGAGAGAGAGTAATGTGTGCGTGAATGTGATTGTGTGCAGCAATTGGGGGTTTATACCCTTTAAGTAAAAAGTGATACAAACTACCCTGCACTCCCAACCACTGCTAAAAGGATACCCAGCAGTACAATGTTTCGCTAGCAGTACAATTGTTTACCTAGCAGTACAATAATAATAACTGCATTCAAATATCATAAACTTGTAATAATAACTGCATTCATATATTAAACCAAGTCAAAATAAGTTGACATTTACATAGGCAAAATATATAAAGAAAAGATACATTAAGACACATATTTACTAGCTTCAATACTTCTGTAAACATCAACTATTTTCTCTCTTTCTTCTTCTATTTTTTTGTTCCTCTCCTCAATTTTCTTCTGATGCTCCTCAATGACCTCTAAATCTTTCTTGTTCCTTTCTTCATACATCTTTATACGCTTGTTGTGAATTTCTAACAATGCGTTTTCAACACCATACTGGCCTTCACTACATTTCTCCCAAATATGTTGGGATATGCCAAATTTTTTATATTTTTCAGGCATTGGTGGAGGAGAATCATCCCTTGGGCGTTTGTTTTTGTTGGAAGAAGGAGTTGAAGAGGAGTCAGCCATTGAAATTTGAAATTTATTTTCTAATGAAAATATCAAAGGAGTTGTATATGGTACGGTTGATTATGAACGGTTTTCCATGTCGAGTTGTACAAATAGGCTAGAGAGGTATACGAACGGTTCCCAATACTTTAGGCGGGAAGAGGGACCATCGAGAGGCGCCAAAAGTAAACAGATGGATAATATTGATCGGATTTGGTTTGTGTTTGGTTTGGATTTGACTAGTGTAGTTGATCTAGAAGTGTGTTTGGTGTTGGATTGACTAATTGACTTTTTCATTAGGGTAATTGATATTTTCTATATTAATGATGTTTAATGTAATTTGTGTGCTAACTTTAATGACTAATTGACTTTTTCATTAGGGTAATTGATATTTTCTAGTACATGTTTAATGTAAATACATGCTTTAATATCTATAGCAGTCTGAATGTGTTTATGTGTGAGATGTGTTTGAGAAGTATGGGTATATTTAGGCCACTTCCAACAATAACTCAGCCTTAACAAATTCAAATTCAAATTCAAATTCAAACGTAAGATAAAGTACAACATATTAACGCTGCGTTAACGCAGGTTAGCCCCAACAATTAAAATTCAAAGTCACGTTAATAAAACGTGTGCATTTGTACCCTATAAATACCAATGCTTCTGAAGCACAAGTCACACAGAAACACATTCCAAACTTCTCAAATACTCAAGATCCAAGCATCTCAAATTCAAGATGTCTTCCAGAAAAGATTTCGGGCAACAATTTCCAAGCCCACCTCGCCAAAAGGATTTTGGCCAACAATTTCCAAGCCTACCTTGCCAAAAGGATTTTGGCCAACAGTTTCCAAGCCCACCTAGCGAAAATGAAAAATTCCATACTCCACCCGAGCATATCTTTCCGGTTTTCCAACCGGAAAATTTTCTGGTGAATAATCAACCTGAAAATGAACCGGTGCAAAATCCACCGGTTCCCAACCAAGACCCAAATCCGTTTGGGTTAACTGAGGAACAACTTAGGCAAGAGGAAGCAGATATGCAAGTCCTCCTGGAAATGGAAGCACTTGAAAGAGAAGAGGAAGCTGATCGTTTGGAGCGGCAAGCCAGGGAGGATGAAGAACGTAGGCAAAGGTGGGAGTCTGGTTTTTTCACACCTTCCGAATCCTCTGAAGATGGTTACCCAGATTCAGATGATAGTTTTTATTAATCGTTCGTTGTTTATGTTAATCGTATGTTGTTTATGTTAATCAATCGTTGTTTATGTTAACGTAGTTTTTATTTGACATTTAATGTATTTCTATTTCATGTTTAATGTATTTGTATTTCATGTTTAATGTATTTGTATTTGATACTTTATTTTCAATTTATAAATTGAATTGAATTTGAATTGAATTGATAAATTTTAAATATATCCCGCCTTTTTGTTTAATTTGAATTTGAAATTTTAAATTTTAAATATCCCGCTCGTTATTAATATGTTGTACTGTTACTTTACGTTTGAATTTGAATAATACTCGTACGGTTACTTTTACTTTCAATCTGATTTTTAAAATAGCCTCCAACGGCTAGTTTAACGGCTTTCCACTATCAAAGCCACTTTCACAACACTTCGTTTTCTCACACAACTTCTTATAAAACTCTCTCGCAAGTATCACTAATTTTAACACAAACACTGTGGCTAACAAATTAACTAGCAGAGGTGCAAAAGGCTATCCTCACCCGATTACGCAATGAACAAGAAAAAGAACTCAAATTGATTAACAATTTGCAAGGTGAGATAACTCGTATTATGCTACAGATGCATAATCGTGCTGATCCAGAGGTCGAAAGGTTGCGTGAGTTGCCTCAAGACCATCCAGCTATCAGGGTTGGTCTAGAAATTAAACTCTTTTAAGAAATGATGAAACAGGGTCGAAAGGTTGCGTGAGTTATTGTTGGGTGTGTTGATCATGTACAAACATATCATCTCGGCTCATTCGTTAAACATCTCGTATACAACCATATCATCTCGGCTCATTCGTTAAACATCTCGTGTATAACCATATCATCTCGGCTCATTCGTTAAACATCTCGTATACAACCATATCATCTCGGATCATTCGTTAAACATCTCGTATACAACCATATCATCTCGGCTCATTCGTTAAACATCTCGTATACAACCATATCATCTCGGCTCATTCGTTAAACATCTCGTGTATAACCATATCATCTCGGCTCATTCGTTAAACATCTCGTATACAACCATATTATCTCGGCTCATTCGTTAAACATCTCGTATACAACCATATTATCTCGGCTCATTCGTTAAACATCTCGTATACAACCATATCATCTCGGCTCATTCGTTAAACATCTCGTATACAACCATATCATCTCGGCTCATTCGTTAAACATCTCGTGTATAACCATATCATCTCGGCTCATTCGTTAAACATCTCGTATACAACCATATTATCTCGGCTCATTCGTTAAACATCTCGTATACAACCATATCATCTCAGCTCATTCGTTAAACATCTCGTATACAATCATATCATCTCGGCTCATTCGTTAAACATCTCGTGTATAACCATATCATCTCGGCTCATTCGTTAAACATCTCGTATACAACCATATTATCTCGGCTCATTCGTTAAACATCTCGTATACAACCATATCATCTCGACTCATTCGTTAAACATCTCGTATACAACCATATCATCTCGGCTCATTCGTTAAACATCTCGTGTATAACCATATCATCTCGGCTCATTCGTTAAACATCTCGTATACAACCATATTATCTCGGCTCATTCGTTAAACATCTCGTATACAACCATATCATCTCGGCTCATTCGTTAAACATCTCGTATACAACCATATCATCTCGGCTCATTCGTTAAACATCTCGTATACAACCATATCATCTCGGCTCATTCGTTAAACATCTTGTGTATAACTAAAGCTCAGTTAATTAAGGGTGAGTGTGTTAAAGCTGACGTGGCAGTGTGTTAAAGTTTAAAGCTGAGTTATTGTTGGGAGTGGTTAGAGTATTTTCTTTTGTTTTTTCGGTGGATTTTAGCGTGACTTAATCTTAATACCGCCAATTTTGTCCATATAATATTCAACTACGTACGGATAACTGATACCCGCGGGGAAACCCGAAAAACCGATGGATAATATTAATCGGGTATCCGGTGGGATATGGGGCGGGTACGGGTATATTATAAACGGGTTCGGTTATGGGTATACTAAAACCCGCCCCGAACCCGAACCGTTGCCATCCCTATTTACCGGCTATAGCCGGATTTCACCGCCACGTCATCACCATTAGCTTTTTTTTTTTTTTTTTTTTTTTTTTTTTTTTTTTTTTTAAACAAATCTTGCCACGTCAGCTATAGTTAAACCAAACCACAAATTCAATATTCAACCAGCAATTAATCCCTTTACCTGGTCATTTGTAAACACACACAAAAATCAATAAACCCTAATCAACACACACATTCTTCTGGCAAACACAAGCACGCAAACAATGAATCCAAATAACAAAAAGGTAATTAGTAATTTGTGTTTTGTAAATGTAATTAGTAAGGGTACAATAACTAGTAATTATGTAAGTATTTTGGTTTGTTAAATGGGTAGTAGTTTGTACTGTTGATGTGATGGTTGCACAGTATGATACATTATTTGCGATTATTAAGATAGTACTCTATAAAATTTGGAGCCAAAATTTTGATTTATTCAAGTTTATGCTTTAATTAACAGGTTCAAAGGCAAAATTTTCAAATAATTCAATTGTTAATTTCAAATTACAACTTGGAGGCAAATTTTTGGATCGAAATTTTTTGAATCACAACGATTCATATTCTTGGTGTATAGCCTCTTTTCTCTCCTTAAAAAAAAGACTGCAAAGAAAAAACAAAAATCAAATCTTCTCTCACCATTACTCTCCAAGCTAAGCCATAATCATTTTCTTTTACCCTTTGTTGCTCAAGCTTCATGGAAACTGAACCCATTGTTGATAACCATACTTTGCTTCCTCCTGATCATATTGTACATGATGATAACGCCTTAGAATATGAATCCGAAAAGTCTTCTGATGAAGAAGATATAGATGAGCCTGTAACCAACCAAACACCTGAGATACTAGCTAAGAGGGGCTCAACCAGGCTAGTAAAGTTTCGCGTGAAGCATGACAAACCTGGTGCAATAAAGCTCAAGGTAACCTTCGATGCATTCGGTAGGGTAACAGGGGAAAACAGAGCAGTGTTTGTGATTTTTTTAGGAGATGTGGCTCGTGAGCAGATAGGTGTGAAGATTCTACACTGGAAGAAGGTGAATAAAGAATCAAGAGATAAACTATGGGATGAAATCTTGGTACATATATACTATTTTGTAACCCAGTATTACATAAGTTTATGTATGCAGTTACATTATGTGCAACTAATTAACAACATTGTGTTAATCTTTTTAGAAATTTTTTGTTGTTGACGTGAAATACAGAAAATTGATAATGATTCGTCTTGGTAAAATGCTAAGGAATTACAGAAGGAAGCTCAAATTCAACTACATTTTGCCCAACCTAAATACACCTTCCAAACTGAATGAAGTCCTGGACTTGTATAATACAATAATGAAATCAGAAGACTGGGTCGAGTATGTTAAATACACGACCACCGAAGCATACAAGGTTTTAATTAGTCATTTTTAATTAAGTGTATATGTCATTTTATTATTTTCAGTTTGCAGCATTACCGCATCTAAACGCCTTATGATTTTGTGTTTTTAGGAGAAATCTGAGAAAGGTAAAATGACGCGTTCCCAAAATATTTATCAGCATAAAATGGGACGAGGTGGATATGCTTATGTCAAAGAGAAAATGGTAAGATTACACAATGTTTGTTTTACCAATTAAGAGACGATCAGTATGAAAAATGAATCTGTTTACATTGCCCAATTTGCACATTTGCATTAATACCCTCATATTTTCGATTATCTTGGTTTAACTGTACATGTGTAAGCATCCTCATATTTTCGTTTATCTTGGTTTAACTTTACATGGGTATGCATTTGATGTTTATTAGATCCAAAATAAAGAGATTGAAGCGGATGAAGAACCCCCTCGTGATGTAATGTGGGTGAAAGGAAGGGTAAACAAAGACGGCGAATACCCAAATGATGATATTAAATCAAAGGGAGATGAACTTGTAAGTTTGACTGCTAATTCTATTATTATGCTTATATAGCAGCAACATTTAACTGTGTACTAGCAGTAGTAGCTTGTATACCAGCAGTTACTCTAACAGCATCAAGAAGACTTTTAATCCCAACATTTCCTATATTTTTTGTGCAGAAAGAAGCTGATGACAAGATCAAGGAAGGAACCTCGAGTTTTGATGATGGCACTGATGCCATGACATTTGTATTTGGTAAGGAAAAGGGCGGTTATGCCAGAGGAGTGGGAGGTGCAGTAACATACAAAGAGTATTTTGGCCTTCCTCGAAGAAAACAAGAAGCCGATGAAAAAATTGCCTTACTTCAAACTCAACTGGATAATGAGAGACGCGAGCGTGAAGAAAAAGATAAATTGATCAAGAAATTGTCCGCCGAGATGACCGAAAAAGTTGTGCAGGTCAATAAATTATCCGGTGAGGTGGAAAACACAAATATAGTGCTTGCTCAAATTCTGCAACAGTTGAATGATAAAGGGATGAATATAACTCTGCCAACTGAACCATCGCCAATAGCCTCAGTTGTAAGCCATTTTTTATGTTGTTAACAATTTCATTTTCTAATGCTAACACCACTGATGCTAATGATACTAGGCATTGAACATAAACTGATGAGTGACTGTATTTCTTAATTTATATTGCAGGTGACTCCAATGGCCATTGACAATATTGCAGGTGACTCCAATGGCACTCAGACAAGTGGTGTTGTAAGTCCTAAAGATGCGGGAATTGAGGAGAAATCCAATGGCCTTGAAACTTCTAAAAAGGTAACGGAAACAATGGTAAGTATAGTAATAAAAGATCGCCCTTTGATTTTTGAATTTTACATACATGATCGACTAATGTACCGTGTTTTATATATACGTATAGGAACCTGCTGCTAAAACTGTCAGGCCTAAGCATAACCTTAAGTCACGATGAAATGGGTCTCCAGATTCCCAATCGCTACAAAATGTGTCGTCTCCAACACAACCACTGCCAGCAGTATGTATTTCAACATGTTTCTTGTTACTCTTTTGTTTAAATAATGTAACGTGTTTTATATATACATATAGGAACTTGCTAAAACTGTCAGACCCAATAAGCCAAAGCAAAAGAAGCGACGAAACGGGTCTCCAGATTCCCTATCGCAACAAGATGAACTCAAATAAGTACATTTTATTATCATCATTTATCCTATTTATTTGACTTGTTTTATTATATTATCTATGAGAATCGATACGTTAATGTTTACTTTAGTAATTCTCAGGTAAAAACAAGCATTATGTGAAACTTGGCGATTTTGGACTAATTATAGAGCAAAACAAGCAAGATGTCAATAGCCTACTGAAATCCAGAAGATCAAGCTCGTTCTACTCGAGATACGCCGCAATATACTTCTAAAATACGGCGTATCACTATCAAGATTTCACAAGTTACAATCCAAGTACATGCGCCGCATACAAAGATCAAGATACGTCGCATCTGAAGACGGTGTACGAATATTCCTGAATATATTAATCTTGGACCCCACGCGAAGTTAAGTCAACGCGCCGCATCTAACAACTCTATGCGCTGCATCGACCCCTCAGACAGAAACTATAAATACCCCAAGGCCAGACGAATTTCGGAACACTAAGCTTTCGAAGACCAAAGACTTTTAGCATAACCCTAGAGCCGAATTCAGACGACCAAGCAGCACAAGACACACCTTAAACGAAGATACAAGAGATGTAAGAAGGTCCTGCATGTATTCAATTCATTAAGTAGTTTTGTTTTATTGTATTGGTACACTTTAATTCATCAGGATTGATGGGCTTGTGTCATGTGACTACGGAAGATCATGCACTCCCCTTAATATTGCTTTCCCATTAATTAAAGTTTATATGTTGATGTCTTTGGTGACTTTTATTAGTGCATTGATAACCTCTGTGTCTAGCTGAGTCTTGCTTGGGTCGCCATGCCCCTTCCTCGCCTATTTGTTTTAGCGTCTCTTAAATAAATAGGATAGACATAAGTAATCATTAAGGGTTTACTCGCCGATAAGATTAGAGCCAACGAGAAAGGTTTAATTACATACACTTCATATAAAACTAGCAATAAAACAAGTGACAAGCTACTTAATTATCAGGACAAGTCTTCTTATTGTCTCGAGTATCTATCTGTGTACGTGTGTGCTAATCGCTGATTCGTGCTCATTAGTTTAGTTTACTACTTAATTATAACCAAACCGTGCCAGTCTCTCAGGCTGAACCCCCTTGCGTTAGATTAGGTTGTATAGCTAACTTAGGATATTAAAATACTGATTAGAATAACTAGATAATACGTTCCACTCTTAGTGATCGACACTCTACTTACCATTATATTCATACTGACCGGGTACACTGCTCGTTAAGTGTGTGTGTTATTGATAAGTCGGCTAAATATAAATTTAAAACTTGAGTAGGCATTAATACTGCTAAACCGCAATGACACACGCGCGCATCAAGTTTTTGGCGCCGCTGCCGGGGAGTGAATTGTTATTATCTGTTAATTTGATTTAGTATTTTAATTAGGTTTTTCTTTTTAGTTTTTTTTTTTTAGATTCTAACCACTAACCCTGTTATATATTAGATAGATTGCGTTCATTGTATAATTTGCATATTTTCTGTTTTTGTTTTTGTTTTCTGTAATTTTTGTTTCTTTTTGTTTGTTTTTATTTTTATTTTTCTTTTTTCTATTTTTCTGCGTTCTGCTATCGTTGTATTGTGCTGATACAAACGATACGGCGCATCTGTTTTCACAAATACGGCGTATTGCGTTTAATTTTTATAAAATACAACGAGTTTAATAAATTCGAGTACGACGCATCTTTGCCAAGATACGGCGTATTCTGTTTTTAATAAGAAATTTTTCTAAACCTAACGCCATACGATGCATCTGTTTTAAAAGATACGGCGTATTTTCTATTTAAATTAAAAACAGTTTTTCGAATTATTAAACAAAAGCGACGCATCGATCTTTATCGATACGGCGCATCTACTTAATCAAAAATCTTGTATTTTGAAACATAACGAAAATACGGCGCATTAGCTTTTGTTAATACGACGCATTTAATTTAATAAATATAGTTGATTTTTGATATTCACTTCGATCGTTTCACTACTCTCGTGCACAAGTTGGTTTACTTTCAGAATAAATGATGGCTTAAGCATCACTATGGAAGATTACATTCTGAACCTAACTAAGAGATGCTAGCTGGAGTGATCAACCTTCGATGACTGGAAGGTTATAGTAAGACGACAAGAGTGGAGGAGAATTCAGTACTGGTAACATTGAGTATCTTAAATTCTTGAAATAAAATTCCAGGTGCCCTCTACAATTATTCACCTAGCCTTAAGGAGAGTTCTCTACGAAACCTCTCTCAAATTTTAATCTCAATTTTGTAAGCTTAAAACGATATTTGCTCCTAACCTTGGAGTAAACCATTATCCACTAAACAATAAGATTATAATCTTTAATAAAACGGATATGCTTATTGTTCTTATCTTGAATTTATATATATCATATGGTATACCGTTTTATCCCAATTTGATGTATAAGGAAACGCGTTGCGGAGGCCAAGGTACGTTCCTTATTTAAATTTCGTTCACTTGCACAACAATACGGCGGATCTTAGTATTCTAAGCGCCGTATCTCTGACTTATTAAAACTTATTGACCAGTCAACGAATTTATATAAATACGGCGCATGACAATCATGCGATACGGCGCATCACATCTGCCCTATAAATATGAAAGAGATGCGCCGGATTTCCACTTTTTACCCGAATTCACACACAGTAAAAATGCACAACAATCGACCGAATCAAACCCTCTAATTTGAGTTCTTTTCTTGAATCAAACCTTCTAATCCGAATTCTTGACCAATCCTAATCGTGATATAAGGTAATAAACTTATTTAATTTTATTTGAATTTAAAATTTAAGGTTTGTGCTATATCGATTTTGATGGGAAGTTTAGGGGCTTTGATTAGAACTTGGACTAGATGATTTTCCCTATGTTAATTTATGGATTGATCATTGAATTTGGAACCGAATTGATTTGAATAAAAAAATTAGGGTTTGGGACATTATTTTTGAACTTTGGAGGGAAAATGAAATGTTGGGGTTATAGGAACTTTTAGATTTGATATATGGGTAAAATGGAACTGTGATGTTAAGTGGGAGTTTACGTCACGGGGCCGGATTCTTGGAAAACGTGTCTGACCCCCTTTCTTTTATACTGATGCATTACTAGATGCGGCGCATCTAAGTTAATTGATACGGCGTAACAACCTATTTCCAATTTAAATATTTTCACCATACGCCGTAATTTAGATACGACGCATCCTCCATACGCCGTATTCTATTGCATACTCCGCATCTCTTTTATGCAACCTAGATACGCCGCATTGATTTATCAAATGCGCCGTATCAACCTTATTTCAGGACTGTTTTCTAACCTTGAATTTTATTTCAGATGGAATTACCAGCTGTCGGACACAGGCATATGTGGCTCCGTTTCGAGACCATGGGACTTACCCCGGACACCGAGGCTGATTATGTACGGAGACTTAGAGCGATTTTCTTTAGGAAAATCTTTAGGGTTCCGGTTTTAGATTTTGAGGGAGTTGGTGCGATTGATGGAGGGAATGCAGCTGGAGGTCTTCATGATAGGTTAGAGATGGTTGTGAGGGATGAGGATGATGATATTGTGTTCAGGTCGTATGCGTGGGAGAGATTGTTTGGTTGTGATGAGCCTCTGATTAGGGAGCTCATGCTTGAGTTCTTTAGTACAGTTCATTACAGGGAGACTGATATAGAGATTGACACGGCTGATACTCTGGTATTCAGGTTAGGAGGGGTGCATAGGCAGATGTCGATGAGGCAGTTTATTTTGGCCATGGGATTACACACCGAGGAGGAGATTGGATCTGCTGGGTTTGCCAGGTACTGGGCTGATAGCTTACGGGCAATGCCAGATAGGATGTTGCTTGGTGATTTCTGGGAGAGGATATCCTCTGGGGGCGATTCCACCACTGCCACCCCATCCTACACATTGATCAGAGAGCCTATAAGGAGATTGTGCCACCGTATGATAGCATTGACCATTGCTGGGAGAGGTCAGTCACCTGAGAAGGTGACCACTCTTGATCTCTTCCTTCTCAGGAGCATGGATGAGGGATTGGTGGTGAACATCCCTCACTTTTTGGCGCATTTCCTTCATAGGGGCGCTTTAGGGAGAGATAGGAGGAGCCAGATGACTGGGGGGCATTTTGTGTCTAGATTGCCCCGACATTTTGGTGTGATCGGTGATGAGATCCCTGTTGGCCTAGAGATTGAGGTGACCAGTTTGCCGGTTATTGGGCAAGATTATTTGGTCAGGTTGGGGATTTGTGAGATGATTATGGGGGGATGCTATTGGGTGGCATTGGGCCCCGTGAGACCTGCAGAGGTTGAGCCAGAGCAGGGAGGTCCCCAGGGAGCTCCAGCTGCTGCTCCTGTTCAGGAGGAGCCACAGGTACCCCCACCACCAGTTGCACGATCCGTGGGTCAGAGGGTAGAGCTAGTTGAGGGGGAGGTTAGAGCTTTGAGGGGCGTAGTCGACGGTATGAGGGCTGACCTCACTATAGTCAGGAGGGATTTAGGTTGGCTGGTCGGGAGTGTGAGCCAGATTTTGGAGCATCAGGGCACGAGCCATACTCGGCCTGATGGTACTTACGTTAATGATCACATACTCCCGGGTCCCTTCACGTAGAGTCAGACCTAGGACCGAGGATGCCAGCACCTCAGGGACTCACTCAGCTGCAGGAGACGACTCCCCTCATCCTTGATCTCATATGTTTATAGACATTGTTCCTCATACATTTTTATTCCTCTTGGGATTGTATTGAATTATATTATCGTGTATTTATTTAATGTTTCAGTTTATGTTTCTGATTATGTTTGATGAAGACTGACATTAAGTTCAGCATGAGTGAGCGAGAGAACCCGAGAGGTAAACCGTGATACGTGCCTGTTTTGCAACAGACGGTTAACAGTCTGTTTGGTAAATACATGCGCCGCATCTAGTGAAACAGATGTGACGCATCCTATCCTTTATTTTATTCTGATTCGTATTTATTCCAGGCTCGATACGGCGTATCTTTTTCCATAAGATAAGGCGTATCGACTGACCTGATGATTTACAATTTAATTTTTTTAGTTTTATTTTTACTAACTACTAATGTATTATGCAAGATTGAACCTTCTTAACTCAGGTGTTAAAGTCTAAATGGTATTATAGATTCCTGCATTTTTCTGGATACATCATTTATGAAGCTTAAACGTTCTAATCCACAAGAAAGTTGATTTTTGCTCTTATACGAATAATGGAGGATCATACCGAGCAAATCTCAGGGGAGTTTTTCTGTTCTAATTCTTTTATTTTCCAGTTTTTAACCTTTGACACAAACAACGAGGACGTTGTTTAACTTAAGTGGGGGGATTGGAGAATTAGAACACTTACTTGTCCTAAACTTTTTCAAAATATGCTTAAAATGCGCTTAATATATCAAAATTTAAAATTTTTAGCATGTTTTTGTTTAAAGTCTAAATTACATAACCGCACACATAACTCTATTCTTTCAAAAATATTAAAACTTTAGTGTGCTGGTGACTTGTAAACTTTAGAACTTGGCTTGTATACTATTCGAGACCACCATAATAAGTATTATCTATATAATTGGAGTGACTTGTCTAAATTGGTAAATTTCTAGGATTACACCCAAATAGCCTTTATATGTTATGTGGTATTAACTAACTACACTGGTTAGTTAACCCCCGTATAAACCCTTTGTTACTCTCACTTTTAGAGTAAGATACCCCTAGAAAAAAACCCTCAGAGCCATTCCTTTCGTTTCTTACACCTTTGTTATAATGTTTCGATACACCCTTACACCTTAGCCTACCCTGTAGATTAAAATCCGTGGTTAATTGCTTTAGGCAAAGTGTGTTTCCTTACATTACCTGTGTTCGCGTGCGTAATTCATTATCTTTGGTTAGGTCGGGAAATTGCACAATGCAATTGGTATGAAAGTAAATATTGCATAACTTTTAGTTTATTTTTCGTGTGTTTGCTACTTTCGCTATTACAGTTATTTCTGAAAGTATGAAGAGTATAGAAAAATTATCCGGAAAAATAGTGATAGAAAAGTTGTGAAATTTTACACATATATGTTGATGTCAAAAAAAAAAAAAAAAAAAAAAAAAAAAAAAAATCGAAAAAAAAAAGAAAAGAAAAAGAAAAAGGAAAAGTTGGAAGTTTGTTTTAACCAACTTATGTAAAGTTTTGTATTAAGTGGGAGATATCACCACTATTTGTTGTATATTATATTTATGGATTGAATGGGAGTTGGCCGTTATGGGAACGCCAACTAAGGTTATTCTTTGATTGAGATCTTGTTGAGTATAATTCGTGTCTACCTAAAGCGTGTGTTTCAAGTGTTAAAGCGTGAGTTATTCAATGATATGAGTCTTATTCATGGGATGGTTGGGAAAGTGATTAAACCACACTTACGATTTTAATTTATCTGCTTTGTTTATTTTTTATTCTACACCAATTTGTATCCCAAATATTATCCATACCCTATATCATTCTTCATCCAAGCCTTTGATTTATTGAGATTAGGGATTTGAGCAATCTTAAGTATCGTAGTCATGGATTCGGCTATGTATTTATGATTTTGTCGCCCTTTTTGATATAATATTATTGGTGAAGATTACTTGGTCCTATCTTTAGCCCATTCGAGTTAAGGATTTGAGCAATTGCAAGTATCGTGGTCGTGGATTCGATCATGTATTTATAATTTTGTCGCCTTTTCTGGAATGTGAGATCGATAGAGATTAAAAAGGATGATCAACCCTTAACCAACAAACCCTTTTTACCGCTTTAGACTTGTTTCTCCTTGGCTTTAGTGGGGGAGATGCGTATACTTGCCATGCCTATGATAGAATATTCGTCACGACTAAGCAACTAAACGATTTAGAATTGTTTTACATTAAAAATTATTTTGGTTTCTACTTCGTTAAGTGTTTGGTTGTGTGATTATGAAAAAACGAATAAGTGCTTAAATATAAAAATAAATCCTAATATCTTTTGGGATACATTTTCATATGATTAATTTTAAGGTTTACTTGGGGACAAGTAAAGTTCAAGTTGGGGGATATTTGATGAACTCAAATAAGTACATTTTATTATCATCACTTATCCTATTTATTTGACTTGTTTTATTATATTATCTATGAGAATCGATACATTAATGTTTACTTTAGTAATTCTCAGGTAAAAACAAGCATTATGTGAAACTTGGCGATTTTGGACTAATTATGGAGCAAAACAAGCAAGATGTCAATAGCCTACTGAAATCCAGAAGATCAAGCTCGTTCTACTCCAGATACGCCGCAATATACTTCTAACATACGGCGTATCACTATCAAGATTTCACAAGTTACAATCCAAGTACATGCGCCGCATACAAAGATCAAGATACGCCGCATCTGAAGACGGTGTACGAATATTCCTGAATATATTAATCTTGGACCCCACGCGAAGTTAAGTCAACGCACCGCATCTAACAACTCTATGCGCCGCATCGACCCCTCAGACAGAAACTATAAATACCCCAAGGCCAGACGAATTTCGGAACACTAAGCTTTCGAAGACCGAAGACTTTTAGCATAACCCTAGAGCCGAATTCAGACGACCAAGCAGCACAAGACACACCTTAAACGAAGATACAAGAGATGTAAGAAGGTCCTGCATGTATTCAATTCATTAAGTAGTTTTGTTTTATTATATTGGTACACTTTAATTCATCAGGATTGATGGGCTTGTGTCATGTGACTACGGAAGATCATGCACTCCCCTTAATATTGCTTTCCCATTAATTAAAGTTTATATGTTGATGTCTTTGGTGACTTTTATTAGTGCATTGATAACCTCTGTGTCTAGCTGAGTCTTGCTTGGGTCGCCATGCCCCTTCCTCGCCTATTTGTTTTAGCGTCTCTTAAATAAATAGGATAGACATAAGTAATCATTAAGGGTTTACTCGCCGATAAGATTAGAGCCAACGAGAAAGGTTTAATTACATACACTTCATATAAAACTAGCAATAAAACAATTGACAAGCTACTTAATTATCAGGACAGGTCTTCTTATTGTCTCGAGTATCTATCTGTGTACGTGTGTGCTAATCGCTGATTCGTGCTCATTAGTTTAGTTTACTACTTAATTATAACCAAACCGTGCCAGTCTCTCAGGCTGAACCCCCTTGCGTTAGATTAGGTTGTATAGCTAACTTAGGATATTAAAATACTGATTAGAATAACTAGATAATACGTTCCACTCTTAGTGATCGACACTCTACTTACCATTATATTCATACTGACCGGGTACACTTCTCGTTAAGTGTGTGTGTTATTGATAAGTCGGCTAAATATAAATTTAAAACTTGAGTAGGCATTAATACTGCTAAACCGCAACGACACACGCGCGCATCATTCCCAATCGCAACAAGATGTGTCTCTAACACAAGCACTGCCAACAGTATGTATTTCAACATGTTTCTTGTTATTCTTTTGTTTAAATAATTTCTGATATATACATAAAAATTCTTTTTTTGTAGACACTTAAGTGCAAACTGTGGATTATAAAGCAAACAAATATTGTTGCTTTGGGTACCGTATACCAGTCTCATGGAAAGCAAGTGCTGCATAACCGACCACTCCCAAGTGATTGCTACAAAGTGTCGATTGATGAATCGTTAGTTGATGCAGCATGCGTACCGGACGTAGCAAATAATGGGTTAAAAATAGTTAAGAATGTTGAAGGTAGTTTCGTTGCATGGCCAAAGGATCAAGTTATTTTTGAAGAGGTGGTACGTACATGTGTTTTTTCAACCTACATATATAATTATTCATATGTAATTCAATGTTTGATAGAAGCGTCTTTTGTTTACTACAGGTTACACCAACAAACCATGTGACTAAATGTGTACCACAGGCACCATCGAAGAAACAATATATATCTGCTAACGACTTAAGGCAAACTGCTAAGGGGGTGAAGGTTCAAAAGTCTTTAGATATTTGATTAATTAAGTACGACATTACAATTGTATATTCTGTCCAGTTATATACATTCGAGTTTAATTCAATTTGAAATTTCTTGTGGTTTTTAATATTGTTTTATATATAATATATATACTCATTCCAGCAGCACTAGCAGCAGTAACTCTGCTTCAGCAGGACTACCTTAGTACTAGCAGTAGCAACTCTGCTCCAACATTATTGGTCACTCTTTGTTTAATTCGATGTGTGACTAAATAGTACCAAAGGCCACACAAACTAAAAATTCATGTGACCATTGGATGAACAATAGTCACGCAAAATACACATTTCTTCACTTTAAACAGCATATGGTCACACTTATTAACACCTTTGGCCACTTTATGCTTAATTGTATGTGACTAAATACCCAAAACAAGCATGCTTTGTGTGACTAAATATTATAAAAGGCCACACAAACATAAAATTCAAGTGGCCATTGGATGATCAATAGTCACACAAAATACAAATTTCTTCACTTTAAACAGCATATGGTCACACTTATCAACACTTTTGGCCACTTTATGCTTAATTGTATGTGACTAAATAACCAAAACAAACATGCTTTGTGTGACTAAATATTACAAAAGGCCACACAAACATAAAATTCATGTGGCCATTGGATGATCAATAGTCACACAAAATACACATTTCTTCACTTAAAACAACATATGGTCACACTTATTAACACTTTTGGCTACTTTATGCTTAATTGTATGTGACTAAATACCCAAAACAAACATGCTTTGTGTGACTAAATATTACAAAAGGCCACACAAACTAAGAATTCAAGTGACCATTGGATGATCAATAGTCACACAAAATACACATTTCTTCACTTAAAACAGCATATGGTCACACTTATTAACACTTTTGGCCACATTATGCTTAATTGTATTTGACTAAATACCCAAAACAAACATGCTTTGTGTGACTAAATATTACCAAAGGCCACACAAACTAAGAATTCATGTGACCATTGGATGATCAATAGTCACACAAAATACACATTTCTTCACTTTAAACAGCATATGGTCACACTTATTAACACTTTTGGCCACTGTTTTTTAAATTGTATGTGACTAACTCGAAAAAAACAACACACGCTGTGTGACTAAATCATCACAAACGTCACATTTATTATATTTTCATGTGGCCATAGGATGGGAAATAGTCACACATACTGATGAATCCAACAAAACTTGTGCCTAATTAGTCACACATATTCGGGTTTTGGTCACTCTTTTTCAATGAAAACGGCCACAAACTAAACAATGTGACCATATGATACCTACGGTGGCGCGACTTTTCTTCACACACACCCAAAAAATGTGTGTGACTATATGCATATAGTCACGCATTTTAGGTGTGACGAAAGCCACATTCTGTACCAGTGTCAATATTGTCCCCCCCCCCCTATAGCCCCAATCGGCCTAAACACATCAACCAAGCCAATGATGATTTTGACCTCACTATTAACCCTTTGAAAACCTCCTAGTATAAATACATGTGTTCAAGTATCATTTGCACTAGTTAGAAAGAAGAAAAAATATATATATATATATATCACCTTCCATCTTATATACATAATTCGACACACATTAAGGAGCAAGGAGGAAGCAAGTTTGATTGTGGCTAATTCTAGTGTCATTAGAGTAATCTAGCAAGGGTTTTGGAAACACAAATCTTGGGTTAATCAAGTGTATTACATCCTCATCTCACTAATCTCCTTTTGTAAGTAAACTTTACATTGCTAAAACTTCATACTTTTCATATCATGATGCTAGTTCAAGTGTAACCACCCGTAATTTTCCAAACATTATTTAATGATAAAAATTAACTTGTTATTATTTAGCAACTTATTGGAGCCTTTTTGAAGCTTACATGATTATTTCGGGAGGTTATCTCGCACACTGTAGCATACAATAACCCTCCAAATCACTTAATTTTATCAAGAAAAGTGAAGTAATCACTTCCTGACACCTACTGGTAATTTAATTACAAAACCGAGAAGTCATCTCGTTTTTCTGAAAAACATGACACCGCACGCGTACCGACTCCGCGTTAGTGACAGCTAAACTTTATAATTCCATTCCAAAGTCAATAAATTTTACTCTAGACCAGTTAGATAAAAACGACTCCTAAAATTATATTTTTCGTGCTCACGACAACCCGAAAAACTCAAGTTACACCTCAGCTCAACGGGATACGGGGTACACCAACTACACCCTATTATAATAAAACAAAACTTATAATAATCTTATCCCCACAAACCCACGCCTCTCTCTCTCTCCTCCACAACTGCCATCTGTTTCTTCTGAATCTCTGCTTTCCATCAAAATAAAAAAATCGCCGTCTCCATTGTCTTCTTCCCCAGATCGAAAGCAAACAAACCAAGTGATGAAAGGATAAACCAAGGCCAGCTTGTCACCTTCTCTATGAAACCGCTGCCATCTTTTATCGAGACCAAGAGAGTTAACACTTTGAGCCAAAGAGATTACGATGGCAAGGACTATGGCTTCTCTTTTAGGCCATGGAGCGTCTAAAGATCTAGAAAGAAAGAGTCAGACAATCCTCCGAATATCTTTTAAAACCCCTAATCGATCCACAGTGAACCCACTCACTCTCAAAAGAAAAATTATCAACACAAATCTCATAAGTGGTGAAGGGAAAGGTTTCTGTGAAAGAGGAGTGTGGGTTTGCTTGATTCGGATTCGGGTTTCTTTTGATCTCATTTGGTCTCCTGTTGATCAAACCATCATCCATTCTTTTGTAAGGATAATCTTTGTTCTTGTCGTTTTTTATTCAATTAACTCTCGTATAATATGTGGTGATGTTCTTGTTTTTGATTTACATCTCTCGAATTGATAATCGATATTGTGATTTTTATGCACTTGAATTTATAAAAATTATGTCGACTCGTTGTTGGTTGTGGTGTGGTAACATGACTTTTGAAACTGATAACATCAAATAGAAATTTAGTGTTGGCTCAAATCTTGAGGTTGTGCTATGGTATAATCCATGTCGAATTGTTCATCGGTTAGAGTGGTTAGGATTAAGAGTTGTTTAATTTGCTAGACTAAGTGTGAACTTGGAAATGGCTAATCGACCCGAAAATGCTACTGTATAAACCATGTTGCTCGACTGGTTGTGTTGATGAGTCAAAGAACTAGAGTAGCCGAGTAGGTTTTTTTTTAAAACCTTGTTCCTGTGATGTTTGTGTTGTTGAATGTGAGGAAAATTTGATTTAGAAAGCTTACTAGCCAAGGTCTCTAGTCATGGGTTATGCACCTATTGTGTTTGTGTTATGTCTTTAAAGAAATTTAAACTTTCAAAATGAGGTTGTGATTAAGTAGGGAAGTCCTAGATAGTAGATCTTTGCCATTTTGTGCTAGCTTATGTTCGTGTTTGTGGTTGTGCTCGTGGTTGAGTCGAGTGGTACTCGACTCAAGGACCTCCTAGATACTCAAGGTCTAGCATTGGCATGGCCTAAAATGCTACCTAGCAGTCACGAGCTTGGCTCAAGGATGTGGTTAACCCTCACTCGCACTGTTTTCGAGACCCCCTTTATGTGACGTTAACAACACTCCCTTGGGTGCTTGATTCGTTGGGGTTACAACAAGACCACCACACTACCACTCTTGTACCATAAACCTCGGTCAAAGTCCCGTCTCAACCCATTGATCCTCGTTAAATTTCTCAAGTTTAGGAGCAAGCAAAAACCTTTCAATGCTAGTTCAAAAACTACTCTTGAATCACTAATGATGGTGTTCTCAGCGAGGGAAAAGAAACAACCATCAATATGTGGGCTTATTTCACAAAATCTAAAACCTGTACACCTTAGTACATGGGCCGAAGCCCAACTGTGAAAAACTTGGGCTGCTACTCTTGTTTCTATTTCACCTCAACAGTCCACTGGCCACTATATAACTAAAAGCCCAAAAATCTCAAGCCTGGTTCACTGTTTTATTTATGTAGGCCGCAGCCCCTTCCCCCCCCCCCCCTCGACACACATCTCCAATTATAACTCGACACATTTTTATTACAGTTAGTGATCATTATTATACACGACGACTACATATAAAAAGAACTCGACAAAATAAATAAATAAATAAATAAATAAATATCGCATTTAAAGTTTTAACAATTATTACAAGTCTTTCGGATAAAAATATAAACACGACATGATCTTGTGAAATGAGAACATTGCGAGACGCTTGATTTCAAACATTGGATTTTTAAACAATATGTATATAACTATATATGCGACATGAAAATGTTTAACAGGTAAAAACATGAATTTTTGCTAATAACAACTTAATTTTTACGAGCAAATATTTAGAAATTAGAATCCATAAATGTTTTTCCTAACTTACAAGTCGAATCGATCACGTCAAAACATACATAAATTACATAAAAATGAAACAATTATTTTCTTTTAAACTCCAAACTTATTAAAACCACGAACACGAGTTATAACTCACCATATATTAGTAAAGCCTTTTCAACTTCACTTTTATTTATTTTTCACAAAGACCACATTGTATATATGTATGAAAGTATATACACACGTACATTCACTTGACGTCAACATTCCTATATGTCGTTCACATTGACATTCAATAGTTGTTATCCTTCGTGCGTAGCTTTCCGATCTTTGTCAATTCAAAGAATCACTATCACTATTCTTTTGTACGTTCGTACACTCCAATGAGCCAACAACCACAAATGTTAAAAACATGGTTTTAACTTAAATGCTGCCACACCAGCAACACCAACATGAACTCTTTAAAACAATTGGAATTCTTGAACTTGAAACTGAGAACTAAAATAAACCTTACTAATCTAGGTCGCGTGTCGGTGCTGAACACTGTCTGAGCTATTTTGTGATCTGACTGCTATTTACCAAGGTGAGTTCATGGCCCCTACTTTTACTGATTTTTAAACTATTTCTGGGGGAGAATACATGCTCGTTTTAACTAAACTCAATGACTGTTTACTTGAAATATGAGAACTGTTTACTCAATATCTGACTGTTGAGCTGAATTATTTGAATTGGTTATTTGAAAGCGATATGTGATTGACTGATATATAGCCCCACTCTATTTACACTTGTTTTACAATCGGGGTGAGAAACATGCAAAACTATTTTATGGACCAACACTGTTGTTATCAAACTATTACGCGGATTAGCCTAAGCACTATTATGTCCCAAATTGCCCAAACTCATGAACCGTCAATTCCTGTTGGGAAGCGCAAATGTTATAAATAGATCTATTGGGAGTAACGTCCCCGTTCGGATTGACCGGATAGGCAAACGAACGTATACCATGTCGAAACACAAGTGTCTGGGATAAACACTTGCCGGGCCTTTATATTTTAACATGCTTCTAGAGCATGCACACTGTTATAGCTTCTGTTACATGAACTTAGAGCTAGCGTAATAAACTATTTTATTTTGGGTTGCATACCCTACTCTTGGTCCACAACTCTAATCTTGCTATAAGGTAAACTGTATTTTTATGACATTGTGAGTGACACAATGGTCACAAAACTCTTATTGAACTCATACAATCTTTACTGTTTTATCATAAACCTATGAACTCACCAACCTCGTGTTGACACTTTAGCATGTATTTTCAGGTATAAAGCGATAGCACGCTATTGGAGGCTCTTGGCATGGCAGGGCATGGTCATAGAAGACTCTGATGTATTTGGGACCACTTGAAATCTTTTATGGGCTTATATTTCCGCACCATTTTTGAAATGTTGTAAACAAATCACTTTTGAATATGAAATCTATTTTAAATGGTTGAGGTAAAACCATTCTTTATACTTTGTATTGTGATACCAATTTAGTAGCACCCAAACATGTATGCTTCCGCTAAACCAGATTTTGGGGGTGTTACATCAAGTGTATATACTTAGTTTATCACTTTGTACATGTTAATAAAGTTTTATATCCACAATGATCTTTTAACAAATGGCTATGTTTTAAACAAGTTCTTATCATAAGTAAACTAGATGGTATAAATCTCAACAAGAAAGTGATGATAAACATTATATATATATATATATATATATATATATATATATATATATATATATATATATATATATATATATAATATATATATGTTAGTGAACTTTTAATTTTAACCATCCTTGATGATCATTTACATTCATGAAAATGGACTCTTTAATATTGCTAAGTTTAGTGTTAGATCACTATGGATATGTTGAGAAATTGGTGGATGAACTAGGATTAGTTTTGAAGTTGTTGTTAAGTGGTTTTGATAACTAGAAGACTAGGAAAAATAGTTTGACACTTTTGACAATGAATTTCTCACATTTGGCTTTCTACAGAAAACTCAGTAGCTTAGTGGAAAGATTAGGCTAGAAATATAGAAAATAGACTCAATAACGAAAACGTAGCCGCTTGAATGAGTTAAAACGGGTTTATAACGAAAAAGATACGTTAGTTTTAAGTTATGCGACGAAAACTAAATTTTTTGAAAATTATAGAAGCTGTTAGGAAATTTTGAGTGATGAAAACTGATGTTAAATGATAACTAGATGATGAACTCAAATAAGTACATTTTATTACCATCATTTATCCTATTTATTTGACTTGTTTTATTATATTATCTGTGAGAATTGATACGTTAATGTTTACTTTTGTAATTCTCAGGTCAAAACAAGTATTATGTGAAACTTGGCGATTTTGGACTAATTATGGAGCAAAACAAGCAAGATATTAAGAGTCTACTCAAATGTACAAGATCAAGACCATTCTGCTCCAGATACGCCGCATCCTACTTCTAACATACAGCGCATCACTATCAAGATTTCACAAGATATAATCCAAGACGGCAAAGGACATGCGCCTCATACAAGAATGGAGTTACGCCGCATCTTCTGGCGGTGTACGAATATTCCTGAATATATTAATCTTGGACCCCACGCGAAGTTAAGTCGATGCGCCGCATCTACTTATTCAATGCGCCGCATCTAGCCCTCAGACAGAAACTATAAATACCCCAAGGCCAGACGAATTTTGAGAGCCGAGTTTTACAAGAAGACCGAAGACCACAAAACCCTAAGGCCGAATTCAGTCGTGTTAGCAGCACAAGACACACCCTAAACGAAGATACAAGAGCTGTAAGAAGGTCCTGCATGTATTCAATTCATTAAGTAGTTTTGTTTTAGTGTATTAGTACACTTTAATTCATCAGGATTGATGGGCCGATTCCATGTGACTACGGAAAACCATGGGCACCCCTTAAAATTGCTTTCCCATTAATTAAAGTTTATATGTTGATGTCTTTGGTGACTTTTATTAGTGCATTGATAACCTCTGTGTCTAGCTGAGCATTGCTTGGGTTGCC
This sequence comes from Artemisia tridentata subsp. tridentata, assembly GCA_021014915.2. NCBI lineage: Eukaryota > Viridiplantae > Streptophyta > Magnoliopsida > Asterales > Asteraceae > Artemisia > Artemisia tridentata. The sequence goes on along the minus strand of CP139509.1, from coordinate 66,558,840 downwards.
ATGCCCCTTCCTCGCCTATCTGTTCTAGCGTATACGAAACGTGGGCATCACAAATGCTCAATATTCTAGGATAGTGGGATAGACATAAGTGATCATTAAGGGTTTACTCGCCGATAAGATTAGAGCCAACGAGAAAGGTTTAACTCTCGATGCGTTGCATCGAACTATACACTTCATATAAAACTAGCAATAAAACAAGTGACAAGCTACTTAATTATTAGGACAGGTCTTCTTATTGTCTCAAGTATCTATCTGTGTACGTGTGTGCTAATCGCTGATTCGTGCTCATTAGTTTAGTTTATATTTAATCATAACCAAACCGTGCCAGTCTCTCAGGCTGAACCCCCCTGCGTTAGATTAGGATTGTACAGCTAACTTAAGATATTAAAATACTGATTAGAATAACTAGATAATACGTTCCACTCTTAGTGATCGACACTCTACTTACCATTATATTCATACTGACCGGGTACACTGCTCGTTAAAGTGTGTGTTTATTGATAAGTCGGCTAAATATAAATTTAAAACTTGAATACTGCTAAAACCACAACGACATACCGTGGATATAAATTAGAGCAATATACACGCACGCATCAAGTTTTTGGCGCCGCTGCCGGGGAGTGAATTGTTATTATCTGTTAATTTGATTAGTATTTTAATTAGGTTTTTCTTTTTAATTTTTAGATTCTAACCGCTAACCCTGTTATATATTAGTTAAATTCCATTCATTGTATTATTTGCATATTTTTCTGTTTTTCTGTGTTTTTATTTTCTTTAATTTTTGTTTCTTTTTGTTTGATTTTATTTATTTAATTTTTTTTTTCTGTTTTTCTGCATTCTGCTATCGTTGTACTGAGCTAATACAAACGATACGGCGCATCTATTTTCATAGATACGGCGTATTGCGTTTAATTTTTATAAAATACAACGCGTTTAATAAATTCGATACGACGCATCTTTCCCCAAGATACGGCGTATTCTGTTTTTAATAAGAATTTTTTCTAAACGATAACGCCATACGACGCATCTGTTTTTGCAGATACGGCGTATCTATTATTTAAATTAAAAATAGTTTTCGAATTATTAAACAGATACGACGCATCGATTTTTATCGATACGGCGCATCTTCTAAAATAAAAAATCGGTTATATTTGCTAAAATTAGATACGTTAATTTTTGATAATTAAACTGATACGGCGCATTCTAAAATTCTAAGCGGCGTATCTGCTTTCTGAATAAAAGTCTGATTAAATTTTAACGATTATAAGATACGGCGTATCCAACTTTTTGGATACGGCGCATCGTCTGCAGATATCAGTAACTTTTATTTTTCGTATTCCGTTTTCGTTGTTAATTTTCTGATATATTACTTTCTTGAACATACCCTACTGATGCTTTTGTGATAGTTTCAGGAAGTGCATGACCAGGAGTTCTACTAAGAACTTGATTCAACCTTTCGAAGATCCTGAACGAGCCCTACATTCGCTTAAAAGGCTTTTCAACACAAAAAGCTTTGATATCTCAAGTTCATTCGAGCTTGATTATTTTTCTGAAGAGAAAGAGGAAGTAGAAACAGAAACAATGGCGGAAAACACTACTATGGAGGAATACATGAACAAAACCCGTGCTGATTACACTTCAGGAGTTGCTAGACCAAAGTTTGATGAAAAGTCAAAGTTTGAGTTGAAGGGTCAGTTTCTCAAGGAGCTAAGAGAAAATGCTTTCAGTGGGACAGAACATGAAGATGCTAATGAACATGTTGAAAAAGTCCTCGAGATTGCAGATTTGTTTACTACAGAAGGAGTCTCTGACGATCAACTTATGCTAAGAATCTTTCCAATTTCGCTTAAAGGAGCTGCTAATAAGTGGCTAAGGAATGAACCTGCTAGTTCAATCACAACATGGGAAGATTTGAAGAGCAAATTCCTGAAAAGATATTGTCCACCTGCTAAAACTGCTAAAAAGATGGAGGCTATCAACAGTTTCAAGCAAGAGCCTGATGAAACTCTTTATCAAGCTTGGGAACGATTTAAAGACTTATTGATGAAATGCCCTCAACATTATCTAAGTCCAATGCAGGAGATAATATTGTTCGGAAAGCTATCCAAGAAGCTGCTGATCATTCTCAAAAATGGCACGATGGGACCTCTACTAGATCTAAGAGCAGCACTAATTTTGACGGGTTTGCTGCTATTCAAGCTCAATTGGATAAAATTAGTAGAGAGATGAAGAAGCGTGATGAGAAAGTGTATGCTGCCCAAGTTGGATGTGAAAAATGCGAAGGACCTCACTACACTAAAGATTGCCCTAATAAGAATGAAAGTGAGACTTTTGAAGAAGCATACTACACACAATTTGGACAACCATTCCGACCTTCAGGAAGATTTAGGGAAGCTACTCCGGGATACTATCAAAAGAACAACTTTAATCCCACTTATCAAGAAAGGAGGCAGACTTTGGATGACACTCTTAAGCAAATTATGGCCGATGCTGCTAAAAGACATGAAGAGAACACTGCTATGATCAAAGAAATCCGAGCTTCAACAGATACTATTACAAGAAATCAAGGAGCTTCGATCAAAGCATTGGAACAACAAATCGGACAAATGAGCAAGGTTCTTCAAGAAAGGGGATACGGAAGTTTACCAAGCTCAACTGAAACCAACCCAAGAGATCATGTCAAGGCCATAAGCACCACTGAGGAAGTCACGCCTAACATACCTAGAAGATTGATGAATGGTAATGATGCTGCAAAGCCCGAATTTTTCTTTAATTCTTCAATCAGTTTAAGGAGGCTACTCAAAGAAAAGACGAAGATTGAAGAGGAGATCAAGGCTACAATGAAAGAAGAGAGCTCTGCAACCGACTTACATGCCTTGCCTCATAAAGAAAAGGACCCAGGAAGTTTTACTTTACCTTGTTCAATTAATGATATATCTTTCAATAATGTGTTAGCTGACTTAGGAGCTAGCGTTAGTGTAATGCCCCTTAAGACATTCACTACCCTAGGACTAGAAAAATTAGCACCAACTAAGTTGCTTATTGAATTGGCTGATAAAATGGTAAAACGACCTGAAGGGATTGCTAAAAATGTGCTAGTTAAGATTGAGAAGTTTGTTTTCCCTGTAGACTTTGTTATATTAGATATGCCCGAGGATGTTAAGATTCCTTTAATCCTTGGAAGACCTTTCTTGTCTACCGCCCATGCTAAGATTGATGTGTTTAAAAGGAAAATCTCATTAAGGGTAGGGAATAATAAACTAGTCTATAAGTGCCAAAATCCTGTTAAAGGCATAATTAGAGGCGTCTATGTGCTAGGATTAAGAGAACGTATGGAACTCGATCTTGAAGCTAGGCTTATGGGAGAAACATTGATTCAAAACAACTCAACTAATCCTAATCATGAAGACTTCGAGGAATTTATTGACCTTAATGTACCTACCGAACTTAGGCGCGATATTGTTAATGATTCTGATGATGAGTGGTATGATTGCGAAGTAATTAAAAAACGTAGGAGAATTGTTGAGAATACAAATTTGAATAATGATGTGTTTATTGAACTACCACCCCACCTTGCATATTTATGCTTCTATAATAATAAGAATTTCCCGTCTATTATTTTGTCATCTCTGCCCGAAAGGGACAGAACTTTATTTATACAGATATTAAAGAAGAATGGCGTGGAAATTAAGGACGAGCAAGGAGTGTTCAATATTACTGAACTGGCGATGAGGGAGCGCGATGCTTCCGACTCTTTCAGTGATCGGTATTAAGGAGCTGAACGTGAGTCTAACTTGAAGACTCTGGAATAAAGACAAGTGCTGACCGGGAGACAACCCGAAATTTTTTTACTATTATGTTCTGTGTCGAGTCTGTCAGGCCCGCAGAAGATGCGGCGCATCTCAATCCTTAGATGCGACGCATCGCCTGCACTGGTCATATCTTATTTAATTTTCTGCATTTTTATTTTTTGACTTTAAAACTTTCTGTCAGTTTATTTTAATGCGGCGCATCCCTGGTTAAGGATGCGACGCATCTTCTATTCTGATTCGTACTTATTCCAGGCTCGATACGGCGTATCTTCTGCCATAAGATACGGCGTATCGACTGACCTGATGATTTTAAGTTTAATTTTTTAAGTTTAATTTTTACTAACTACTAATATATTATGCAAGTTTGAACTTTCTTAACTCAGGTGTGTTAAAGTCTGAATGGTATTATAGATTCCTGCATTTCCTGTGGATACATCAAATATGAAGCTTAAACGTTCTCATCCACAAGAAAGATGATTTTTGCTCTTATACGAATAATGGAGGATCATACCGAGCAAATCTCAGGGGAGTTTTTCTGTTCTAATTCTTTTATTTTATAGTTTTTAACCTTTGACACAAACAACGAGGACGTTGTTTAACTTAAGTGGGGGGATTGGAGAATTAGAACACTTACTTGTCCTAAACTTTTTCAAAATATGCTTAAAATGCGCTTAATATATCAAAATTAAAAATTTTTAACATGTTTTTGTTTAAAGTCTAAATTACATTGCTGCACACATAACATTATTTTCAAAAATTGTGAACTTTTCAAAAATTCACAAATCTATGAGTGTGCCGGTGACTTGTAAACTTTAGAACTTGGCTTGTATACTATTCGAGACCACCATAATAAGTATTATCTATATAATTGGAATGACTTGTCTAAATTGGTAAATTTCTAGGATTACACCCAAATAGCCTTTATATGTTATGTGATATTAACTAACTACATTGGTTAGTTAACCCCCGTATAAACCCTTTTGTTACTCTCACTTTTAGAGTAAGATACCCTTAGAAAAACACTGAGAGCTATTCCTTTCGTTTCTTACACCTTTGTTATAATGTTTCGTTACACCCTTACACCTTAGCCTACCCTGTAGATTTAAATCCGTGGTTGGTTAATTGCTTTAGGCAAAGTGTATTTCCTTACATTACCTGTGTTCGCGTGCGTAATTCATTATCTTTGGTTGAGTCAGGAAATTGCACAATGCAATTGGTATGAAAGTAAATATTGTATATCTTTGAGTTTATTTTTCGTGTGTTTACTACTTTCGCTATTACAGTTATTTCTGAAAGTATGAAAAGTATGGAAAAATTATCCAGAGTTATCGTTTAGTGATGTGGTGAAATTTTACACATCTATGTTTATGTTAGTTGATGTCAAAAAAAAAAAAAAAAAAAAAAAATCGAAAAAATGAGAAAAGAAAAAGAAAAATGAAAAGTTGGAAGTTTGTTTTAACCAACTTATGTAAAGTTTTGTATTAAGTGGTCGATATCACCACTAGTTGTTGTATATTATATTTATGGATTGAACGGGAGTTGGACGTTATGGGAACGCCAACTAAGGTTATTCTTTGATTGAGATCTTGTTGAGTATAATTCGTGTCTACCTAAAGCGTGTGTTTCAAGTGTTAAAGCGTGAGTTATTCAATGATATGAGTCTTATTCATGGGATGGTTGAGATAGTGATTAACCACACTTAGGATTTTAATTTATCTGTTTTGTTTATTTTTCATTTTACACCAATTTGTATCCCAAATATTATCCATACCCTATATTATTCTTTATCCAAACCTTTGATTTATTGAGATTAGGGATTTGAGCAATCTTAAGTATCGTAGACATGGATTCGGCTATGTATTTATGATTTTGTCGCCCTTTTTGATATAATATTATTGGTAAAGATTACTTGGTCCTATCTTTAGCCTATTCGAGTTAAGGATTTGAGCAATTGCAAGTATTGTGTTCGTGGATTCGATCATGTATTTGTGATTTTGTCGCCTTTTCTGGAATTTGAGATCGATAGAGATTAAGAAGAATGATCATCCTTTAACTAATAAACCCTTTTTTACCGCTTTAGACTTGTTATTCCTTGGCTTTAGTGGAGGAGATGCGTATACTTGCCAAGCTTATGATAGAATATTCGTCACGACTGGACAGTTAAACGATTAGATTTGCTTTTATCAAAATATTTTATTTTATTCTAATTCGTTAAGTGTTTGGTTGTGCAATTATGACAAAATGAATACATGCTTTAATATAAAAATAAATCCTAACATCTTTTAGGATACATTTTCATAAGATTAATTCTAAGGTTTACTTGGGGACAAGTAAAGTTCAAGTGGGGGGATATTTGATGAACTCAAATAAGTACATTTTATTACCATCATTTATCCTATTTATTTGACTTGTTTTATTATATTATCTGTGAGAATTGATACGTTAATGTTTACTTTTGTAATTCTCAGGTCAAAACAAGTATTATGTGAAACTTGACGATTTTGGACTAATTATGGAGCAAAACAAGCAAGATGTTAAGAGTCTACTCAAATGTACAAGATCAAGACCATTCTGCTCCAGATACGCCGCATCCTACTTCTAACATACGGCGCATCACTATCAAGATTTCACAAGATATAATTCAAGACGGCAAAGGACATGCGCCGCATACAAGAATGGAGTTACGCCGCATCTTCTGGCGGTGTACAAATATTCCTGAATATATTAATCTTGGACCCCACGCGAAGTTAAGTTGATGCGCCGCATCTACTTATTCAATGCGCCGCATCTAACCCTCAGACAGAAACTATAAATACCCCAAGGCCAGACGAATTTCGAGAGCCTAGTTTTACAAGAAGACCGAAGACCACAAAACCCTAAGGTCGAATTCAGACGTGTTAGCAGCACAAGACACACCCTAAATGAAGATACAAGAGCTGTAAGAAGGTCCTGCATGTATTCAATTCATTAAGTAGTTTTGTTTTATTGTATTAGTACACTTTAATTCATCAGGATTGATGGGCCGATTCCATGTGACTACGGAAAACCATGGGCACCCCTTAAAATTGCTTTCCCATTAATTAAAGTTTATATGTTGATGTCTTTGGTGACTTTTATTAGTGCATTGATAACCTCTGTGTCTAGCTGAGCATTGCTTGGGTCGCCATGCCCCTTCCTCGCCTATCTGTTCTAGCGTATACGAAACGTGGGCATCACAAATGCTCAATATTCTAGGATAGTGGGATAGACATAAGTGATCATTAAGGGTTTACTCGCCGATAAGATTAGAGCCAACGAGAAAGGTTTAACTCTTGATGCGTCGCATCGAACTATACACTTCATATAAAACTAGCAATAAAACAAGTGACAAGCTACTTAATTATTAGGACAGGTCTTCTTATTGTCTCAAGTATCTATCTGTGTACGTGTGTGCTAATCGCTGATTCATGCTCATTAGTTTAGTTTATATTTAATCATAACCAAACCGTGCCAGTCTCTCAGGCTGAACCCCCTTGCGTTAGATTAGGATTGTACAGCTAACTTAAGATATTAAAATACTGATTAGAATAACTAGATAATACGTTCCACTCTTAGTGATCGACACTCTACTTACCATTATATTCATACTGACCGGGTACACTGCTCGTTAAAGTGTGTGTTTATTGATAAGTCGGCTAAATATAAATTTAAAACTTGAATACTGCTAAAACCACAACGACATACCGTGGATATAAATTAGAGCAATATACATGCACGCATCACTAGACTAGCCTAGGCCTTACAAATCCTATGGTATACTTAAATACCTTTGTGGGGATAGGTAAAACTTAAGAAACAGAGCTACGACGAAAAAGTTATGGCCTAAAGAAGATTACGACGACATATAGGTTTGACAGCTTATTATTTGCTAATAGAAAAGCTGATGGAATTGTGTAAAATGGATTTTGGACACTTTAGGGTGTATTTTGGCTAAAATGACGTAAACGAAAATGGTAGAACATAATGTATACTTATTAGACGCGTTAGAGAATTTCAAAATATCTATTAACTAGACGACTAAAGTTTGATCACGAGAGTAACAAGTTACGTTTTCTAAAAAGGGTGATTTTCTAAATAAAAGATCACATTGACGCAAATACATTTTTGACGATAAATATTACAACAAACATGTACAAGTGATAAAGTAGAGTATGAACTTGCGTGCATGACCTTGTTTTCGAACCTAAGACATATGTATTATTTAGGTCGCGATTAGAGTTATCGGACTTAATTTACCGTTTACCAATTTACCAATCGGGATTTGCTTTTGCTAAGGTGAGTTTCATAGCCCCGATTTTTACATTGTTTATACATGATTTCTAAACCCTCGGGGTGGGAATACATTGCTTATTTTTCGGACACGAGTACTAAAACCGTTACTTTGCCTAAGTTACCGCATTGTCATTAAAGTCCCCCTTGAATCATGAACCGTTAATTACTTGTAAGCGCGGATGTTATGAATAGATCTATTTGGGTTGACACCCCGTCCGAGTTGGTCGCGCCAACCTGTCAAACGGACGCATATCATTCGGATTATTTTCGAGTGTCTGGCAAACACTTATTTGGGGCATTATTATTATTATGCTTGATTGCATACCAGTACGTCGAGCTTCGGGGTCATGAGCTTAGGCACTGTATATTATTTTTGGCTGTGACATTATATTTGTTGTAATTGTCTTGCTATTGAAATCTTGTGGTCCGCACTTTACTGTTTAATTAAACCTATGATCTCACCAACATTATGTTGACCCTTTTAGTATGTATTCTCAGGTAATTAGGTGATGACAACCATCTTTGTATGGAGCACTTTTGAGTCACATTTTGGAAGCACATCATGATGAAGATTTTCTTACATTATTTAGCATTTGGTTATGTATTTAAATCTTACATTTTGATGGTGAACTCTGATATTTATGTTTTGTAAAACGTTATGTTTAAATCAAACGCTTGTTTTAAAATGACTCACTTATGCGTGATTTTGCGACCTTACAACAGGTTTTACCTCTCAAGGGATCTTGAGAAGTTTGCAATCCCCACCAGGCAGTGTACCTGACCGATGTAGTATAGTGAAGTGGCAAGTACCGGGGGATTGATCGTTCAACTCAAAGAATAGTGTTCGTTAGGATTGAAATTATTCTAACTAGGTCTAGAGGTGATGGATGATTCTTTTTGTATTTTTATATTTTGTGGAAAGCAAGTAAAAATCTCGTGTTTTGGAAGAAGGGGCGGAATTAGTTGCTAATCAACTAACCCAAAAGCTACTAATTAAACTAATGTGCAGGAAAGTAAACTAGGGTTCTACAAGGGAAGTGAAGCATGTCTACCTATGATATATTACTCCTTGCTAGCTATCCAATTCTACCTATTGAATTGTCACACCTTGTTTTAATTGACGGGTTGTATTCCTTAATACCATTCGTGGGGTGGCGTACGTACTTCCCCAACTCTATAAGCTCCTACTTCACTCCTATGTCGAGCCGGCTAAGAAGCTCCTAACATGGGATCACTAGAATTCGCTCATGCATTAAATACAACCAAATAAACCTAGTACGCATTGGTTCATGTTTCTTAAGACGTTCAAGCAAGTTACCGTATAGGAGGTTAGCCAGTTTTCTTAAGCCTAACATCGATATCACCCAATCAAACAAGAGACAATAGGAAACAAGAATTATAAGCTAAACCAATTAGATCTATTGAAGTGTCACACCTTTATTGATGACGATAGACACATACATCAACAAGGAATCAATAAGATCTAATTAATTATATACAAGTTTCACACAATCATAAATAGACACAAGGTGAATTAGCAAAGCATGATCAATGAAGGGCAAACAACCACAATAATGAAAGACATAATTAAGTTAAAATCAACAAACCAATATTTGATGTTTATGAAGTGATTGAAACCCTCTAAGTTGCTGGAAAAACACCTACCTAAACCCTAGAATCGGACTTAGGGTTTAGGGCTTACAAATAATGAAGTTGTGATGTTGTATTTATAGCTGATTTTCTGTCCGCATCGATCTGACGGAGTCAGCCTTAACAATTGACGGCGTCAGCTCCCCTTTTTCACCAAATTGTAGATCTTTTCGTCCCGATTCCGTGGCCTCTTGAATCACCAAAATCCGAGTTCGTATGAAGATTTTATGGCCAAAACAGTAACAGCTACTCCGCGCGCGAGTTGTGATTGTCTTGATTAACTTGTGGCGGTTTCACTAAGGTTCCTTCTCGTGTAAGAATACTTTGACGCCGTCACTCTATATCATCTGACGTCGTCAGGATGAGTCCTGACGCCGTCACCTTCAAGATCTTCTGGGCCGTCTCTCTTTAAATTAAACCGTGACCACCTATGGCGTCACAAAGCGTGACGCCGTCAGACTTCCAATGTAAAACTTTCTGGCGCGTCACGTGTATAATTCCACCACTTTCATCTTCAAGTGATGGCGTCAGCATCCAAAGCCTGACGCCGTCAGGTGTAAAATCCTGACTTTCCTTGGTCTTTTTGTTTTCTTCATTCTTGAGCATAAAAACGTCCAAAAAGCTCCAAAATGCTTCATATTCCAGAAATCACGTCCCAAGTACCTAAAATGAGAAAAGAAACGATTTAGGGCAATATTTGATCATATAATCGCGGATTAGGGCTTAAATGACCCCCTAAAAGCGGTACACTTTTTGCTTCATCACTCACTTAGAGGTCATTCCTTATTACCTTGTACTTTGTTATCCATGAACATCACGCCCCCGGAATTCCATTCCGCTGCAATCCAGATTTTGGGGGTGTGACAGATTGATACCAGAGCCAAGGTTATAGAGAACTAGGATGCATCACTGACCCTAGACTATAACCACTAGGTCACGACACTTCACAACATCATGATGTGCATACGATTACGATACATGTTTTTATTTACTTATTTTATATGAGTACTTATACTTATATATATTTATTTTGACCTGGTTGACCGCGATATGTCTTCACCTACCCATCCTATTATCCTTGACTCGGACTCGAACATAGAGTATTCATCATCATCCACTGTTCCGATCATACCAGCCATTCCAGTTCCTGTAACCTCTGGCGATGACTCTGCTGAGACTGAGCCATTTGAGGACGCTCAGACCATATCTACACCACCTGTACCATCACCACCGGTTTCACCTCTGGTACGCCATGCTAGGCGTATTCATGTAGTACAGCTGGATCAGATACCCATTGGTCGTCGCTATCGGCTACACGAGACTAGCCCTATCATGCTTTGTACTGCTAGGAAAAGGGTACGATCTCGACCCAGCCGTGTACCAGCACCTACTACTCCAACTCATATCCCATCACCACCATCATCTCCACCACCACCACCACCACCATCGTTTACTTACCACCAGACTACCACAGTCCCATTACCACCATCACCCAGAGATGTTTCTGATACTTTGCTACCGCCTCGTAAGAGGGCTTTTACCATAGCACCTTCACCTTCTGATCCCTATGTTATGGCCGCTGCTGAGGCCTCCACTCGACCCGGGGTACACAGGTGAGTTGACACTCGCAGGTGGTCATTCATTCCGCCTACTCTCAGTAGATGGAGATACGATGAGGGTACTCCGAGATCCTTTGATCTGGGAGAGAGTTCTTCGATGGCTGCCGCACGAGTTCTACCAGTTACCGGTGAGCCTGTCCATCATACTATCCACTTCTGATCGCTAGGATGGTCCGCCATGAGGACCGCATTGAGCGAGCATTTGATCGTCTCGATGAGCTTCCCCTAGAGCGCATTGAGACTATAAAGACTCAGCTAGAGCATCAGATCATTGCACACTCCCGGATTGCCACACTTGAGCATTTCGTGGAGGATGAGCAGGCGCGACGACATGACCAGGATGCATTGATTGCTAGTCTCCTCGATCAGATCAGGGATCTCCAGCGCCGTCTCGATGGTGCATCAGGCAGTGCCTAGACTAGACTTGTATCGTAGATAGCTTTTGTATTTATATCCTAGCCATGGGGTATGTGGCATTAGTAATGACGCTTGTGATCTTTTGTTAGTTGTACAACAATGTAGCAAGTTATTTTGGAATGTATTGTATGGTTATGCTATGTTATGATATCGGTCGATGTGAACCAAGACTTTTCATTTTGTATTCATGTATGTGGTGATTGTATCTACTCACGTTGTGATTATATTATGGCTGTTGTGATTTATTCTTATTGTGGTTGATCCTTATCACGCCATATTCTTATCGTGATTTATCCTTGTCATGATGTATTTTTATCTTGTTGTGGTTGTACCTACTCATGGTGAAAATATGTTATGGTTATTGTGATTTATTATGGATGATCCTTATCACGTCATATTTCTATCATGATTTATTTTTGTCATGATTTATTCCTATATTGTTGTGGTTGATCTTGTTGCGAATTTTCACATGTCATGGTTGTATATGTATATACTTATGATGACCTTTGTTACTTATGGATCCTAATTATTGTTGTTTCTTGTGATTAGAATAACAATGCCACCTAAGAAACAAAGCATGAGTACAGCTGATATCGATCGACTCGTTGCCTAACGGGTCATGGCACAGGTTGCTGCTGCTATGGCTGAATACAAGACCCAACGCAACAGTGGTAACGGCGGAGAAGCTAGTGGAACGGCAACCAGGGTTGAAACCACGGCTCGTGGGTGTACTTACAAGGAATTTTCAGGTTACAAGCCGCAGACTTTTAGTGATGCGGAAGGAGCTGTCGGTTTGGTACGATGGTTCGAGAAGTTGGAATCGACTTTCCGTTTATGCAACTGCGCGGAGAACTGTAAGGTGAAATATGCAACAGGTACCTTGTTGGATGGTGCCTTATCATGGTGGAATGCTTATGCTCAATCAGTGGGAATTGATGCTGCTTTTGAATTACCACGGGCTGAATTCAAGGAAATGGTAACAGCTGAGTATTGCCCGAGGAATGAGGTTCAAAAGTTGGAAGTTGAATTTTGGAACTTAGCAGTGAAGGGGTATGATATTGCAGCTTATACAAAGCGATACCATGAACTGGCTACTTTCTGTCCTCAGATGGTTTCTACTACACCGAAAAAGATTGAAAGGTACATCTGGGGACTTCCATCTAATATTCAAGGAAATGTCACATCTTCTAAGCCAAGTACTCTGGATGAGACAATCCGAATGTCTCACAATTTAATGGATCAAATTGTTCGAGCAAGGGCTGCTCGAGATGGCAATAATGGTAACCGCAACAACAATAACAACAACCGCTACCACAACAGTAACAACAACAAAAGAAAATGGGATACTACTCAGGGAGGAAATGCTGCTCAACAACCCAACAAAAGACAAGAAGTCGTTAAGGCTTATGTAGCGGGCCCGACCGAAAAGAAAGGTTATGAAGGAACTCTTCCAAAGTGTGACAAGTGCCAACGTCACCACAATCATGGACGTTGCCTTACTCCATGCGGCAATTATAAGAAAATTGGGCACTTAACCAAAGACTGCAGGTCTCCAACTTATGCAACAAATCAAAGGGTTCCCGGAACATGTTTCGGATATGGCGAAACATGACATTTCAAGAATCAATTCCCAAAGGAGAAGAATCAGGGAACGGGAACTCAGAATAATGGAGCTCGGGGAAGAGTCTACAATCTCATAAAAAGAGAAGCTACGGAGGACCCGAACGTTGTCACGGGTACGTTTCTTCTCAATGGTCATTATGCTTCAGTTTTATTTGATTCGGGTGCCGATAAAAGTTTTGTGTCTACTACTTTTGCTCCTTTACTTAACATCTCACCGACCACCTTAGACACCACCTACAACATTGAATTAGCTAACGGTAACTTAGTTAGCTCCAACACCATAATCCGCGATTGTACCTTTAACTTCCTAAACCATCCATTTGACATCGACCTTATGCCTATCAAGCTCGGTAGTTTTGACGTCATAATTGGTATGGATTGGTTATCTAAACACCATGCTAGGATCATTTGCGACGAAAAGGTTGTTCATCTCCCTTTTATTGGTGAAACCTTGATTATCCGTGGTGAACGAAGCGGGACTCGATTAAACATCATATCGTGTATCAAGACCGAAAAGTATATAAAGAAGGGATGTCATGCTTTTCTAGCACACATAACCGAAAAGAAGTAGGATGATAAATGATTGGAAGACGTACCGATTGTTCGAGATTTTCCGGAAGTCTTTCCCGAAGACTTGCCTGGACTACCGCCTACCCGTCAAGTAGAGTTCCAGATAGATTTGGTGCCAGGAGCGGCACCAATAGCAAGAGCACCCTACCGACTAGCACCATCAGAGTTGCAAGAATTGTCTAATCAGTTGCAAGAACTACTAGACAAGGGATTCATTAGACCAAGTTCCTCGCCTTGGGGAGCGCCGGTCTTATTCGTAAAGAAGAAGGATGGATCATTCCGAATGTGCATAGATTATCGCGAACTGAACAAGTTAACGGTGAAGAACCGTTACCCACTCCCAAGAATCGACGATTTGTTCGATCAGTTGCAAGGTTCCAGTTTTTACTCGAAGATTGATTTGAGACCGGGTTATCATCGGGAAGAAGATATCCTGAAAACGGCTTTTGGGACTCGTTATGGTCATTACGAGTTTCAAGTGATGTCGTTTGGATTAACTAATGCACCGGCGGTATTTATGGATCTCATGAATCGTGTGTGCAAACCGTACCTGGACAAATTTGTAATTGTGTTCATTGATGATATTCTAATCTACTCTAAAAGCAAAGAAGAGCACGAAGAACATCTCAAGACGATCCTAGAATTACTCAAGAACGAGAAGTTGTACGCTAAGTTTTCTAAGTGTGATTTTTGGATCCGAAAAGTACAATTTCTTGGGCACGTGATTGACAGCCAGGGATTGCATGTTGACCCAGCTAAGATCGAGGCTATTAAAGATTGGGAAACACCTAAGACTCCCACAGAGATTCGTCAATTTCTAGGTCGTGCCGGGTATTACAGAAGATTCATTGAGGGTTTCTCTAAGATAGCGAAGCCTTTAACCAAGCTAACGCAGAAGAATCAGAAGTACGAATGGGGAGAGAAACAAGAATCCGCCTTTCAGTTGTTGAAGCAAAAATTTTGCAGTGCGCCAATTTTGGCATTGCCCAAAGGGATGGAAAATTTTGTAGTTTATTGTGAAGCTTCGCATAAAGGACTTGGGGCAGTGCTGATGCAGAAGAAAAAGGTTATAGCTTACGCTTCTCGACAACTCAAAGTTCATGAGAAGAATTACACCACTCATGACTTGGAGTTAGGAGCAGTTGTTTTGCGCTAAAGATTTGGAGACATTACCTCTACGGTACTAAGTGTACAGTGTACACAAACCACAAAAGTCTTCAGCATATCTTAGACCAGAAAGAGCTTAATATGAGACAACGCCGTTGGCTAGAACTACTCAGCGATTATGATTGCGAGATCCGATATCATCCTGGCAAAGCGAACGTAGTAGCAGATGCCCTTAGCAGGAAAGAGCGACTTAAACCCTTAAGAGTAAGATCATTGGGTATGACCATTAGTTCACCTCTTCAATCCAAAATTCTTGAGGCTCAAGCCAAAGCACTTAAGACAAAAAATCAACCTAAGGAGAATCTTCATGGTATGCCAGAAAGTAAGAATGGTTTTACAAAAAGATTCGATGGAATGTTATGCTTCAAAGATAGGAGTTGGATACAACATTTTGGTGGCCTACGAGAGTTGATCATGCACGAATCACACAAGTCAAAATATTCCATACACCCAGGTTCCGATAAAATGTACCAAGACCTCAAAAAGCTGTATTGGTGGCCGAATATGAAGGCCGACATTGCTACTTATGTCAGCTAATGTCTTACTTGCTCCAAAGTTAAGGCTGAATACCAGAAGCCGTCAAGTTTACTACAGCAACCAGAGATTCCTCAATGGAAATGAGAGCGTATCACTATGGACTTTATCATTAAACTCCCTAAAACACCAAGCGGTCATGATGCGATTTGGGTGACCGTCGATCGTCTCACCAAATCAGCTCATTTCTTACCCATTAAGGAAACATACAAGATGGATAAGTTAACCAGAATTTACATCCAGGAGATAGTCTCGAAACATGGTGTACCAGTTTCAATCATTTCGGATCGAGACAGTCGATTCACTTCAAGATTTTGGGAATCCCTAAATGATGCTGTGGAAACCGTAGAGGGGGGGGGGGTGAATACGTTTCCATTTAAAACTTAAAAACTTTTTGTATCAAACACCCGATCAAGTGTGACGTAATATGAAAAGTGTCAACTATAGTCATATAACATCTAGAGATGAATGTAGCAAACTACAACACAATCACAATCAAACCATGACACATACTTAATCAACATAACATAAGCAACTAGCCACACAAACATAAAAGTCATGCAAATATAAATATAAAGCGATAAAGAATGAAATGAAAGTAAAGAGATAAGTAAGAAGGCGCAAACCGGACACGGTGATTTATAGTGGTTCGGTCACGAAGCTCCTCTTCGCCCTACTCCACTCCCCGAGTACCCAACTCGAGAGTTACTTCACTAATCAACAAGCTCCCTTTAGGCGGAGAAAACCGTACACGTCGCTTATCCTATTTCCGACACTAAGCTAGATGTCGAGTGCTAATCTTAGCTAGCACCAATCTACCACGATCTACCCGATCTACCCTTGATCCACATGATCAATACACAAGCCCAATGGCTTCAAGAGATCTCCAAGATCACAATGATCTACTCCCACTTGACTCAATCTACCCAATCTACCCTTGATCTTCTTGATCAATCACACAAGCCCACAAGCTTCAAGAGATCTCCAAGATCTCGACAAGATCACAATGATCAACCCTCACTTGACTCAATCTGCCCTATCTACCTTTGATCAACTTGATCAACACACAAGCCCAATGGCTACTAGAGATATTCAATATCTCTATACGATCACAATGATCTTCCCTCACAAACTCTCAAAAGAAAAATGATCTTGATGTATGCTATGATACAATCAAGAGTGTAACAAATGTTACAAGTGCTTCTACATACAACTAGAACACTTTGTATCTACTTGGATACCTTGTGTTCTTCTCTTGCACTTGAAGAGGAATGACAACACTTTGTATCTACTTGGATACCTTGTGTTCTTCTCTTGCACTTGAAGAGGAATGAAGAGGATCTCTTGGTGGGATGAAAGGATCACTCTTAAACAAACTAAGACTCTCTAAATGATCAAAGAAAGTGTTCTAAGTGAAGAGGGATTAGACCAGAGAAAACTCACTGGAAAAATCAAGTTGGAAGTGTAAAATGGTCAACTATTTATAGGCAAGGGGAAAACTAGCCGTTACAGAGGCACGACTCCACTAATTGTCAGACGGCTCCACTAAATTTAGTGGAGCCGTCGGTACTTTAGTGGTGCCGTGGACGCTCCTCCGTTTGTTTTTAGTGGGGAGGGTTTATTTGGGAATGTTTGGAGCTGTTTTGGGGGGAAAATTGACTGTTGGGATTTTTAAACTTATTTTTCAAAATAAAACATTTCTTTTTAATTCAAAAATAATTTGTAAAACATATTTTTGAAAAAATATTTTGTCACATTAAAAATGTGAAGTTTAGAAAAATATAATCCTTTGATCATTTGTCAAGTAGTAGATTTGTTTGTCCATACCTTGAGTGATTTACGTCGGGATGGAAATCTACGACTTCGTTGAAGCATACTTGAGACGTCGGGAGGTGTTGATGTAAGTATGCATGGATGATTTGTGTTTACAAGTAACTTGCACATTTTACGTTATGTATTACAAGTTACATGTTTGTCATTATTAAAACCGAAGAAACCGTTTAGTTTAAATATCGTAATATTTGCACTAACAATCTCCCCTTTTTGATGATGACAAATATGTAAACCGTAACAGATAGTAAAATGTAAAAGTTACCTGTTTACACTCCCTTCTCCCCATTTTGTCGAATAAAAAAGGTAGTTGCCTCGAGCACTCCCTTGAATTTACTCCCTACTCCCCCTTATTGCACTACTTTCCTTTCTCCCCAGAAAGGCGAGCTTGCATCATCCCAGTGAAGTCTTCTATAACCACCATTAGAAAGACTCCGTGCTATGTATTCAGATACTCCCGAGCTCCCCCTAGCTCAATGCTCCCCTATGGTGACTTAATCCCCTTGTTTATTTACCTTAGTATCTAGCGGATCCATGGATCAAATTTTACAAAGGCTTTTCCTACATCAAGGGTTAGCTTCGTGCAACATAATATATAAAAGAATAGGAGCAGTATTATAGGGATAGAATACACATAGCAAGACATGCAAGGGTTAAACTATGTTAACACGTAAGTGTCACAACCCGACTGACAACCTAAGGTGTAATTGTTCAATCAATCACACTAACAAGAACGAGATTCGTTCGTTGACTGACATACAAAATGACTTCTTCCAAGTTGTCATTAGGAAGGCAAGTTCTAACAAACCTTTTGAACAACATAATCATCTACCTAAGATGATTGGTGTTGGGATGGTTTAGATTAATATATCGTTTGCACTAACAATGAGATGCATGATATATTTCAAAAGAAAAAAAATTGTGCATGTGATCCTAACAGGATTGGGGGTGGATATCTCTAACGGGGTTGAGGTAATGAAGTTCTATATTTCTAGTTTGGATGATCCTAGTTGTGTGTTAGAGATAATTTGGTGCATGAAGGGTTTCGTGTGATTGTGAGGATTGAAGGTTGTTTAACTAACTAGAAGGTTGTTTAACTAACTATCACTTATCCAAAGTGAGGAGTAGTTGTAAGGTTTGAGGGTGATGATCGATGGGTTGAAGGTTTTTAGACTAACTATCACTGTCAAGAGTGAAGTGTAGCTAAAAGGTTTGAGTGAGATTGATATAAGGGATGATCCTAGTTGTGTGTTAGAGATAATTGGGTGCATGAAGGGTTTCGTGTGATTGTGAGGATTGAAGGTTGTTTAACTAACTATCACTTATCTAAAGTGAGGAGTAGTTGTAAGGTTTGAGGGTGATGATTGATGGGTTGAAGGTTCTTTAGACTAACTATCACTATCAAGAGTGAAGTGTAGCTAAAAGGTTTGAGTGGGATTGATATAAGGGTTGAAGGTTTTTAGACTAACTATCACTGTCAAGAGTGAAGTTTAGTTATAAGGGTTGAGTGTGATGAGGAATGATGTTAATGTAAGGTTTGAAGATGAGATGCAAGGTAAGCTTGCAATGGTGATGCCTTATATAGGTAAGAGTTGTGGGATTCGAATTAAAGTTGGTGGTAGAGTCCTATGGTGTAGTGAGGGAATCCTAGGGTGTCTGTGAGTTTGCAAAATTTTGCAGGTTTGAGGTTAGGGATGTAGGGATCTTGAGGGAACAGTGAAAATTCGTTAAACATAGGCACGGTACCACTAAATACCACACGATACTGTTAAATTTAATGATACCGTGGCCTATTTAACGGTACCGTGACCTGGAAGTCACAAATTTTCCTGTGCAGCCTAGTTCTGGGCAGCTAAAGGGAAGTTTTCTATGGAATAAGAATCACATTTGTGTGTTCTTGAGAGTGTTTGTTGAAAGACTATACGAGTGTGTTTTCGCTCCCCCTTAATCTATGACCATCCGGACAAGATGTGTGAAAAAAAATAAAGAAGAAAACAAACGTTGACAGAAGCGATGAGCTTAGTAACGTCATGACAGGTGGTGGATAGCATACAATAAACTTCACCTTTGAAGTCATGTAGCTCTTCTCAATCATTGTGAATATTCATAGAACATTCATATGATGAGGCATATGATCACGTAGAGATATCCTAAGGGTTAAGAAGATAAAATCTTCAGGGTTGTGAGGTTAGTGATAAGGTTCTAGTGGGGTTATCTCAACTTATCCTAGCGGTTCTTCGCTTGAAGTGTGTGGAAGGTGAGTGGGATACGGAAGCATTGGTAGTTTAGAACTAAGGTTGAAAATTGTAGATAAGTTGGGAAGATAATGGATACAGAAGTAACCATACATATGGTGTGTTCAGTACCATGCGGAAGTGAAAGGAGAAAAATCTAAGGAATCAAAAGATAGACAGGATCTATTCTGATAGGAGAAGGTTCTGGTTCAAGACTACATCGAGTGGGTTTTGATAGTGTTGGTGAGAATTGAAGACAAAATAAACTGTCTCAGCAGACAACGGTCCTACGGTACCATTAAATTTAGCGGTACCGTCCCCTATTTAAGGGTGCCGTGACCTGCTGAGGTCAGTTTTGACCCAGAATTAGATTTTTGACAGAGAAATTTCACATATGTTGTGATTTTTCTGGACCTTAGATTAAAGGAATTTATACCGAATAAATTCTTTTATGAATGAATCCAACGGGATTCGATGAACGTTAATCGAGAACGAGAAATGACATTTAATTGCATTTTGCAAATTAAATATACTTTAAATATTTCGGATGAAATATTTAAGTTGTCATTATAATTTAAGAGGATTTTACGAAAAAATCTCGCTGATTTAGTGAGACTTTTCGACACGAGGTGAGAATTTATACCTAATAAATTCTTTGAATGGTACTGGACAAGAAGAGATGACTTTTATATTTCCGAGGAAATACATAGGTAGTCATTAGAGCGATGTGAAGGATGACTTAATATTTCCAGTGAAATATTTAAAAAGTCATGAGACGAGACACAGGATATGACTTGACATTTCTAGTGAAATATCTATCAGTCATGGGATGAGATAGAGGGAATGACTTGATATTTCCAGTGAAATATCTAAAAGTCATGACACGAAATAGAAGAGATGATCTCAATATTTCCAGTGAAATATTCAAGTGATCATACGAGGAACGTGAGAGATGACTTAATATTTCCAGTGAAATATTTTAGAAGTCATGAGATGAGACACAAGGAATTACTTGATATTTCCAGTGAAATATCTAAAAGTCATGGGACGAGATAGAGGGAATGACTTGACATTTCCAGTGAAATATCTAAAAGTCATGAGACGAAATAGAAGAGATGATCTCAATATTTCCAATGAAATATTTAAGTGATCATGCAAGGAACGTGAGGGATGACTTAATATTTCAAGTGAAATATTTAGATAGTCATGAGAGGGATTTAAAGAATGACTCAATATTTCCAGTGAAATATTTTAAAGAGTTATGAGACGAGACGCACAAGATAACTACAATATTTCCAGTGAAATATTCAAGTAGTCATAAGAGGGGTACGAGGAATGACTTTAATATTTCCAGTGAAATATTTAAATAGTCATAAGATTTATGGAATATGTTCCATCATTCCTAGACCTAGACGAAGATGGTTAGGGGATTCTCGGTTGAGAGGTTTGGTTGATTTATGGATTTCGATGTGCTTCGCATGCGAGTGTTTCACGGGGTTTTGAAAGACGCAAAGCTAGGCTTATGGTGCTGATTCGCAGCAGGGTTTGGGATCTTAAGAAGTGTATAATCACACGAGGATGAAATGAACTACTAATCACTTATATAGTAACTTGTGAGTCCTTTGTCACCCGAGGGTTGATGTTAGCTTTTAGCTTTTGGATGAGCGTTTTAACATATGTTGTTAAAAGGCTTGAGTATGATGTTTCAGATATGACATTTAACAATTGCGATCGCAAGTTAAACTTACTTGAATATTTCAGATGAAATATTTAAGTTGTCAACCCTACTCCGAGTTCTACTAGGTTTGTATCTAACCTTCCCATGACAAAAGGGTGTATTACTTGGAAGAAGGCGAAGTGATGACTAGGGAATTAGGATAACTTTGCGACTACTTTGACTTATAGGTTTTGACACTAGTGTATGACTCTATGACTTCTAAGGGTTCATAGTGATAGGCATACCTAATTCCTAATGTGTTAAAGGGACATAGTGTGGGTGCAAACTTTACAAGAAAATCATGTAAAATGCACATAAGAAATAAATGCAAGCATTATGTAAAACATGAAAATCATTTAGCATTTAAGATCATGAAGACATTTAATCATATCTTACGAGAACATGTTATCATTTTGAAACACGTATGTGGGATGCAAGCAATCTAGGTTTGCTAAGGCAGATCCTAATTACTACTTGTTTAAAATGAAATCCTAACTCGAGATAAGGTTCACCGATGTAAACTATCTCTAGTCAAATGTTGGAATGAAAAATTTTCAAGTTAGAGAATGAGTATGAGACTATCACTAGTGGTGCTCAATTCAGGCTAAACACGACCATTTTTACGGGTTATACCACGAACCCAACTTCTCTCCTGGAAGCAATTCAACCGTTAGATCAAATTGAATTTCTAGTGCGATAGGTTCTCTAGTAGTCATTCTCATGTTAGAAAAATTCAAATTCCTATATTTGCCTATTGAAGTATAGCAAAGATGATATTAGCTTATTTCGCTAATACATGGCCTAATATGACTCAACTAACCATACTTTGATAGTCGGTTAAGAGAATGACATGTCTTACATAACTCCTAACAAAGGCAAGCGAAATGTTTTAATTTTGTGTTTGAGATTTAGAGGTTATT
Source organism: Artemisia tridentata subsp. tridentata (assembly GCA_021014915.2). Taxonomy (NCBI): domain Eukaryota; kingdom Viridiplantae; phylum Streptophyta; class Magnoliopsida; order Asterales; family Asteraceae; genus Artemisia; species Artemisia tridentata. The sequence goes on along the minus strand of CP139509.1, from coordinate 66,536,436 downwards.
TGATGGAGATGGTGTATTTTATGATCTCTTGGACAACATCTTTGTTTGTTGAGTTGTTGCATATTATTTTAACATGATTTGGTTTCCTAGAACTAAGAGACACTCTAATGTGATACAATGTAGAATCTACTACATCGTGTGTGTTTCAAGAATGCTCCTTTGCATATCTTGAGAAAAGAATTTAGTAAAGGTTATTTACCTCAATAGATCTTGTGAATATTATATTTGAAATGAGACATATTGTATATTTCAACAAATATGTTTTTTCTAAGAGGAAACTTATCACTCTTACGAATGCTTAGTGAAACAAGTATTTTAGTGTATGACCAATTTTACTTGTTTATGCAATGACACATGTTGTATTAGGTTATTATTCAACTCTAATATCCTATATTTGTTAACAGGATGCAATGTATTCTCTTGTAACATAACCATTCATGTTACAAAGAAAATAAGATGCATAAGATATAAGTTATCTTTTGTCAATCTTTTGATAAGAGAAATACATGTGATATTCTCAAAGATTGATGACTTACATAATAGTTAATAATATATTATGTGTGACACTTTTACTAGACATGTGACTTTGAGTATTGAGTTGTTCATGAGCAAAGTTTACATATGTTGTTTGTTTGCTCGTGTTTGGTTTTTCGGAAATGACACATTTACTAATTGCATTGCAATGTAAATTACTTGTATATTTCGGATGAAACATCCAAGTTGTCAATCCTACTTAGTTGTGTATTTTATGCATCTTTTAAACATATTAGTTTAAAGTTTGGAACACAACCATTGGACAAGAAGACTCAATATGGCATCTTCAACACAAGTGTGAGTTATGATCCGATGCATATTATTTTCTTCTTGAGAGGACGTCATTATTTTTATAACAATCGAATGTGATTGAGTATGTAGATTCAAGATAATATATTTCATCATATTTTGATGTTATCTTGAAGCTAGACAAATAATGACTCCAATTTCATGTCCACACTCGAAAACTAGTCAATTAGATTCGATAATGATATCAATCATAATTTGAATAAAGAATTGATATGTACTCGAAATCTTTCTTGACCCTCACAATCACTCCTTTTAAAAAGAAAATAAAAATTTAAGGAATGTGTTCCATTTATTCTAATACTAGTTGTATGTGTGAGGTTAATGACATATTAAGTTACTACTTTGATATCGTCATTTATTTTTATTTGAGAAAAACTATTTATATTATTAAGTATAATATTCTTAGTTTTTCGACACATCATTAGTATAAAAATAATTATCTTAACTATTTTTATACAACATACGTAAAATACTAAATGTTTAAAATATTTTGTATGTGTGTTAGATCAATGCAAGTTTAATACATTTTCTTTTACTTAAATACTAATGTATTAATATGATCTTTTATCTTGTTTAGACAACCTATGGTCAAGCAAGATAAAATGATGTAATGTTTTATAGATCATGTTACGGATTTTATGAAAGTGTTAAGTATTTTGGGGTGATATACTTTTTACACTTAAACCTTTGGAAAAATAATTGTGTAAGACAATATCTTTCGACACACATGATTTACCTACTTAGTTTCTATTTCTAAGAAGGTTACTAAACCATTTTAAAAACTTGCAACAAATGCAAAAAAAAAAAAAATGGTCTATGCCTATATGCAATGCAAACTAATTACTTAATATAGTGCAAGTAATTTAGCATGAGCCTTATAAACGCATAAACCAGAAAACTATAATAAACAAATAGCAACAAGGCATGAAAGACACTTATGCTTATAGATAAAATTAGCTTAACTAAAGATAACAATAAGCATACAAAAATATTAACTAACAATACTAAGATACAAATAAAAACAAATAGCCATTTAGGTTAACACACAAAAATACTTATCGTCATTTTGTGTATTAAGTATAACAATGTATACTTAGCTTGATTTTATTTGACAATGAATTGGTTTCCTCCCCATTACAAAGATTTTTACCAAATCACTTTGTGAACACGTCAAGGTTCAAAAGTTGAAACCCCCTTTTTGAGTTTAACCAAAAATTTAGTTGAAAATCAAGGACTTTAACATACTTTCATTTAGAACTAATTCATAAAAGTATTTTTCAAATGAAAGTAGACTCAACATTGTTTAAAATGATGGGTGACACGACTCCTACGGACTTATGGTTGATTTTATAAGAATTTCTGAAAATGACCCAATACTGAAAACTGACAGACAGAGGCACGGTACCATTAAATACCCCACGGTACCGTTAAATATAACGGTACCGTCCTATATTTAGTGGTACCGTGTTCTGTTTTCTGATTCAGTTTACAGTTTTAGTGCGGCGACTCGACGAAAAACATGACTAGACACTTAAAACTCTATTTTTTTTATTGGTTTAAGAAAACCTTCAAGCTATTATAACAAAGTATACTTAACAACAAAACTTGTAAGTATTAAGCAACTTAATACTTTTCATATTTTATCACCTTCATAGGTAATTTGATACATGGATCGTACTCAATTTTTAAAACCATTGGTTTTAAAAATTTGAGCGACGTGGCTTTGATACCAATTGTGGAAACCGTAGAGGGGGTGAATACGTTTCCATTTAAAACTTAAAAACTTTTTGTATCAAACACCCGATCAAGTGTGACGTAATATGAAAAGTGTCAACTATGGTCATATAACATCTAGAGATGAATATAGTAAACTACAACACAATCACAATCAAACCATGACACATACTTAATCAACATAACATAAGCAACTAGCCACACAAACATAAAAGCAATGCAAATATAAATATAAAGCGATAAAGAATGAAATGAAAGTAAAGAGATAAGTAAGAAGGCGCAAACCGGACACGGTGATTTATAGTGGTTCGGTCACGAAGCTCCTCCTCGCCCTACTCCACTCCCCGAGTACCCAACTCGAGAGTTACTTCACTAATCAACAAGCTCCCTTCAGGCGGAGAAAACCGTACACGTCGCTTATCCTATTTCCGACACTAAGCTAGATGTCGAGTGCTAATCTTAGCTAGCACCAATCTACCCCGATCTACCCTTGATCCACTTGATCAATACACAAGCCCAATGGCTTCAAGAGATCTCCAAGATCTCAACAAGATCACAATGATCTACTCCCACTTGACTCGATCTACCCAATCTACCCTTGATCTTCTTGATCAATCACACAAGCCCACAAGCTTCAAGAGATCTCCAAGATCTCGACAAGATCACAATGATCAACCCTCACTTGACTCAATCTACCCTATCTACCTTTGATCAACTTGATCAACACACAAGCCCAATGGCTACTAGAGATATTCAATATCTTTATTAGATCACAATGAACTTCCCTCACAAACTCTCAAAAGAAAATGATCTTGATGTATGCTATGATACAATCAAGAGTGTAACAAATGTTACAAGTGCTTCTACCTACAACTACAACACTTTGTATCTACTTGTATACCTTGTGTTCTTCTTTTGCACTTGAAGAGGAATGACAACACTTTTTATCTACTTGGATACCTTGTGTTCTTCTGTTGCACTTGAAGAGGAATGAAGAGGATCTCTTAGTGGGATAAAAGGATCACTCTTAAACAAACTAAGACTCTCTAAATGATCAAAGAAAGTGTTCTAAGTGAAGAGGGATCAGACCAGAGAAAACTCACTGGAAAAATCAAGTTGGAAGTATAAAATGGTCCACTATTTATAGGCAAGGGGAAAACTAGCCGTTACAGAGGCACGGCTCCACTAATTGTCAGACGGCTCCACTAAATTTAGTGGAGCCGTCGGTACTTTAGTGGTGCCATGGACGCTCCTCCGTTTGTTTTTAGTGGGGAGGGTTTATTTGGGAATGTTTGGAGCTGTTTTGGGGGGAAAATTGACTGTTGGGATTTTTAAACTTATTTTTCAAAATAAAACATTTCTTTTTAATTCAAAAATAATTTGTAAAACATATTTTTGAAAAAATGTTTTGTCACATTAAAAATGTGAAGTTTAGAAAAATATAATCCTTTGATCATTTGTCATGTAGTAGATTTGTTTGTCCATACCTTGAGTGATTTACGTCGGGATGGAAATCTAAGACTTCGTTGAAGCATACTTGAGACGTCGGGAGGTTTTGATGTAAGTATGCATTGATGATTTGTGTTTATAAGTAACTTGCATATTTTACGTTATGTATTACAAGTTACATGTTTGTCATTATTAAAACCGAAGAAACCGTTTAGTTTAAATATCGTAATATTTGCACTAACATATGCCTTTGGAACCCGTCTTGATATGAGTATAGCCTACCATCCACAAACCGATGGTCAGAGTGAAAGGACCATCCAAATACTAGAAGACATGCTCCGTGCCTATGTGATTGATTTTGGTAATAGTTGGGATACTCATTTGCCGTTGATTGAGTTTTCCTACAATAATAGTTATCACACCAGTATAAAGGCTGCACCATTTGAAGCACTCTACGGTAGGAAATGCCGATCACCAATCTGTTGGGCCGAAGTCGGAGATGCTCAACTTACCAGTCCAGAAATTGTTCACGAGACAACCGAGAAGATTGTTCAGATTTGGAACAGATTAAAAGCCGCTAGAGACTGTCAAAAAAGTTACGCCGATGTGTGGCGTAAGCCCTTAGAATTCAAAGTTGAGGACATGGTAATGTTGAAGGTATCGCCTTGGAAAGGTGTGATACGATTCGAGAAACGCGAGAAATTGAACCCTAGGTATATTGGACCATTTAAGATTCTAGCTTGAATCGGTCCAGTGGCATACGTACTTGAGCTTCCGCCAGAGCTTAGCAGTGTGCATAATACCTTTCATGTTTCTAATCTCAAGAAGTGTTTATCCGACGAATCCCTCATCATCCCGTTAGAAGAGATTCAACTCGATGACAAGCTTAATTTCGTCGAAGAGCCAGTAGAAATTATGGATCATGATGTCAAGCAATTGAAACATAGTAGAATTCCTATCGTCAAAGTTCGCTGAAATTCTCAATGAGGTCCCGAGTTCACTTGGGAACGAGAAGACCAGATCCGTCAAAAGCATCCGCATCTCTTCACCGACAACACTCCAATGACCAACACTGACTGAATCTCGAGGACGAGATTCATTTTTATGGGTGGTAGACTATGACAACCCGCTAATTTACTGGTCAATACTATTCAACAAACTAGAATTTCTTTTCTTGACATTTATTTAAGAACAATTCACATATAACTTTTTACTTGAACCAACGTGAAACTTAGAATATCTTTCAAGTATATTAGGACTTAGGCTATATTTAGTCCACAACGTTGCAGTACCTTGCTCCAACTCTGGTTCACAATTTTAAACCCTAAAACAATTTCTTTTTTCTTTATTTACTTACGGTTTTCAATTCAATAAACGTTATTCGCAATTTAAAATTTAACACCCGATATACCCAATACTCTTAAAGATTATTTCTAACGCATTTTTATACTTCCTAAATTATTACCAAAGTTCCAAAAATATTTCCTTACACCTAAAGTAATTTCTTTATTTCTTACGTTTGATTACGTATAGTTTACGTTAATCATCAAACCAACAACCAATACCTATTTTTAATGCCCAATACATACAACATATACACTCTTGTATCAAAATAACTCTTCTAATCTAAATTGCCTACATGTTGCCCCCCCCCCCCCCTCATATCCTAAAAATATTTACTAGACAAAAACATTAATTAGCCAACCATAGTCCTTGAAACAAGGAGTTGTAAACTCCATTTGGTGGCTTGACTTCAATATTGCCCCCCCCCTATAGCCCCAAATCGGCCTAAACACATCAACCAAGCCAATGATGATTTTGACCTCACTATTAATGTTAGACCCGTTTCCCGGGTACTTGAACCCCACCCTAGATGAAAATGGATTAAGGACTTTACGTGATTGGCCAGTCAACGAATGTTGCGTAGTGGTCAAACCCGATAGTCAAGTGATAGTCAAAGAATGTGTTATAAGGTTATGAAAGTATTGTGTGGCACAATAAGAAGGAAATAGACTTCAAGGGCTTAAGTTGTCTTATGCCAAATGTGTTATAGTAAGTATTGTGGCCAATGTGGAAGAAAGGGGACTTGAGGGGCCTAGTGTGCCATATAGGCAAACTTATCCCCTACAAGTGTCTAGATACTTCTTGTATATTCAATAAATATCCAGGATTGTGTGTGGGTGTGTTTATGTCGGCAAGAACAAGAAAAGGGAGGGAAGAAATAGCTTGATGATGAAGGGTTTGATTAGTGAATGATTTCATATCAAGAGATAAGCCCTTTCAATGATCTTTCCCAAGTAAGTAATCTCCCTATCTTGATGTTAATGAGGTTAAGGGTTATGATTGAAGTGGGTTTTCATCATATGATCAAAGTATGATCATATGATGATATAGAAAGGAAGATGGGTAAGTTTAGATGGGTTATATAAACCCTTGATTCATGATGTTGTGTTTTAATAGGTTTTGACTTAATGATAAAGGATGATGATGATGGAGGATGGTGATAATGATGAAGATGATGCTATTGTTCTTGTTAGATTAGCTTTGAAAGCTAAGGTAAGTAACTTGTACTAAAACATGTGTTATATGTGTGTTATCCATATATGTGTTATGATTGTGATAAAGTTTAGTACTTGGATTGAGTAATGGATGAAGGTTAGGAAAGTGGTGACTAGTTATGAGCTAGTCAAGCAAGTATACGGCTAAATGCTAGTGAGACTTGTTGTAGCTTATGTGATGTAGGTTTATGTGGTAAATTAAATGTTATGGTTTGGAAGCAAAGTAAGTGATCATGATGCTTATGTGCTAATATGTGTATGATATGTGTTTTATGTCGGGTTACTTACTAAGCGAAAGCTTATGGTTTAGTTGTCTAACCATTTTGTAGGTTGGCATGTTTTTATGGATGGCTTGGATATATGGATTAAGGATTTGGATATGCAAGAATAAAGGTAGTAGGAGTTTAGGAGCTTAGGTAGAATACCGAGCTCAAGTGTAAAGTTTGTACCCCCGTTGGTCTTTTATTGGTTGGTAAAGTGTAGCCGTGTGGCAAGTTGTATGTTAAGGTTGTCCTAACGATTTGGTGGTCAACCGTTGTGTCAAAGTATGCTTTAAGTGTTTATAATGAAAGTTAAAGGGGCGTTTGGATTAATGGGAAATATACCCATTTTGGGATGTAAATGGGTCATGTGGCTATGAAACATATTTAGTATGTTAAGTTAATAATTTTGGTTAAGTTTGATGTAATACGGATGTGGTATGGGTTGTATATCGTGAAAACGGGCTAAAAATGAAAGTTATTGAAGTTGCAGACCCCCAGCCGGCGGTTGGAATCCCAACCGGGGCGGCTGGGACTTTCTGTGAAGGCCAACCGGCGGTTGGAACTCCAGCCGGGCAGCTGGGAACTTTCTGAGAAGCCCAACCGGCGGTTGGGAGGTATTTTCAGGTTTTGTAGATTTTCGAAAAATCATATCTTTTAAACCGTAAGTCGTCACGGGTCGTGCCACCCGGCGTTTCGAAGGTAATTGAGTCTAGTTTCATTTAAAAATAGTCTCAAGGTCTGAATGTTTATATATTTTTGTTAATGGTCAAAAGAGTGATAGGATGTCCGTAAAAGTCAAGCGTTTCCGCTCTAAAAGTTTTAATTTTTGGTCTAAGCGGGCACGGGGTGTAACAACTTGGTATCAGAGCTTCGGTTTAAGTGAATTAGGTTTCCACTATAGGTTGCCTAGACTTAAACCACTCGTAGAAGCGTAGAACGTAGGTGTAAGAAATGTGAAAGGTAAATGTTTAAGTTAGAAGAAGAAATATGTGATATGTTATGTGGACCAAAGTTGATGAGTGATGAATGTGTTTTATGTGTTAATGTGTATGTGATGTAAGTCCGTGGAGGACTTGAAGTGTTTAAGTGATTAGTTAGCCGTGCACCTCGGTCGGTGCCGGTGATTGTTTTGTGATTAATGAATGTGTGATAGAGTAATGGTAATGGAATGCGAGTAGGAATGCTAAGCGGTATTAGAGATGGGCTAATAAATGAATTAAAGTGTTATGATGCCTTAGTTATAAGGTAGACTAGTGTTTGTGACTAATCAAAATGTTAATGCTTAGACATAGATTGATTGTGCAATATGATGTATGAACCATAGACTACGTGAGTTGATTATGATTATGAATGTTAGAACACTTTTTGGACAAGTGTTAAATGTTAAGTGTTATCGTTTATGCGATGTTAAGTCTATGGTAGTTGGTTATATGTCTAAGTAGAATGAGATTGTACTTGATAGCATGAATACATAGAAGTGTACGAGATATGATAGATGCATTGGAATGCATATTATGTGAGACTTGATCGTTATGTGCGAATAATGTTTATTGTATGATTGATAACAGAAGTTGCTTAGAAAGCACAAATTAACTCAAATGTATGTATAAAGGTCACATTATATGTGATGACCTAGTGATGAAAGAAAGTTGAAAGAACACATTGACATGTGAAATAAGTTAAGAAGCATGATAAGTGTTTGATAAGCCTAGATGTCTAGAAGGCTTGAAATTAAGTATGAAAATGAGGTGATGCTTAAAGGCACGAATTCTTATATGAGTAACTAAAATGAGAAAGTTAAAGTGTATAGTTAAAACGTGATGAGATCATGTTACATATAAAACATGATAAGTAAAATGTGTTAGTAATAAATGGTTAAGCGTGATGAGTAGAAGTGATGAATGAGATACAGATTGCACTAGTAGTCATAAGTGATATGAAGTGCGCTAGAAAGAATTGTAAAACATGAAATATAATCATACTAATATATTGGAATGTGTATGATGAGATTAATGAGAGTGTTATAGAATAATCCTATGTAAGGTTTATATGCGTAAAAGTTGAGTAAACTAAATGAAGTGATAATATAAGTTGAGAATATGGTCAACAAGGGGTTGACGGGTAATAGTAAAAGCGCGTTGTAAGAATGATATGTGTCTAAAAACACATATGTTTTACATTATTTAATCCCACTTAAACGTCCAAAAACACACAAATAACCAATAAATGTTATAAATATCATCAAAATGTGTTTTTATATGTTTCAGATGCAAAATGATTGAAAATCAAGTGAAAACGAACATAATTTGCATAAATGGCAAGTCTAGTCCCTCAAAGTTTAAAAGTTGTCAAAATTAGTCCCCGGGTATTTTAAAATGGAAAATTATATTTTTAAACCCTTGTACTATTGGAACTTGACAATATTTACCCTTGTGATAACTTTGGATAAATTACAGGTTTAGTCCTCAACTTTTCAGATTTTACAAGTTTGGTCCCTATGATGATTATCTAAAACCAAATCCGGATCACAAATAATCCTTAAATCCAAATACAACCCAACCACTAAACCATTTACCCAACCCAGTTATTACCCAAGCCCAAACCAAAAATAAGCCCAATCCCTTATCTGAGTTAAACACTTGGTCAAACCAAGTTTGACCCGTCTTCCTTATACCACCATACCCGCCAAAACCACCCAGTCACCCCCCAGCTCACCTAAAACCACTCACCACCTCATCCCCCCTCCTCCTACACGCTACCTAACATTGCCAAACGCAATTAATGCGTCCTCCCCACTCCCACTAACCAAATCAGAGGATTTAGCCAAATTCCATGTTTCCCGCCAAAATTACAAGTGGACAATGGAGATTAAATTGGAGCAATTCAAGGGTGGGGATTTGATCAGGATGTCGACAATGTGTAATCCCACTTTAATTTATGTATATATAGAATGTAATGTAGCTAAAAATAGATAAGTGGAAAATTAGTGTAAAAATAGTGTAATCGTATTTCCATTTCAAGTAGTTTAATTTGTAATTTCGAATTTCAATCAATCAATACAAAGTAATTCTAGTGTATTTGTTGTTGTTATTTGATTCTTGTCAGTAGTCAATGTTTATTGCAATTTTCTGATTTTCATTGGAACTGTGAATTAGAATCTTGTTAAGTAGTATATGAGACAACTTCTCAGTTGTTTTTAATAGCTTATATAAGCTTTACATAGCTTATTATAAGTTTATTATAGTGTAAAATTGTGCTGAATTCAAGATTGGAAGAAAGTCAACCAAAGTCAACTGAAGAAGCTAATAAGCTGATTATGGGTTTAGAAACTAAGCTGGATGGTTTTTCTGGTTCTTAGCTTATTGACAACAAGCTAGGAGTGGGTTTTGATCCTTGGTCTCTTGTTCCATAAGCTTTTTCAATTGTAAGCTTTTTCTCATTTTTTGCATTATTTCACTAAGTACTGTACTAGTGCTTATTATCATCTGATCATTGTTCTTATTTGCTATTTGTTAGTTTCTGAGTACCTTTGATCATTATTTTCAGTAGTTTAATAGCTTAATCTTTACTTTGCTTAAAAATCATAGAAAAGACCAAAAATAGCCTTAACTAGTATAACTAATCATAGTGCTTATTTTTGTGTTATAAGTTGCTTATTAGTGTTAATATAAGTTATTCAATCAATAATATATAGACTTTTAGTTCAAAATATTGGATTTCATTTGTAAAATCCAAGACAGTCATTCATAAAGGACTGTTTGGTTTTGTTCTGTCATTAGGTCCATAGGCTTTGCACTGTAGATTTACCTTATTCCCAACTTTGTTTCAGCTTATCTAAGTCTTAATAAGCTGTTTTGAAGTCCTCATTAGTAGCATAGATAGATAATCAAGTTTCTTGGTGACTGTGTGAATTTTAGGCTGCCAAATAGCCAAATAAGCTAGAATCACCCACAAGCTGATTTGGTGCTTGTTCTTGGCTAGTTTGAGTTCATTTTAGTCTATTTAGAGTATACATAATAGTTGGTTAAGGTTGCTTTGCTGTGTGCAAACTTTGCACATTTCTGCACAACACAGAACCACAAGTAGCCTGCATCATTTTTATCAGCTCATTTGTAGCTTTTACACTTGAGCTGAGACCTTGGATTTTAATTTGCAAGTAGTTTACCTAGTAGTGTTTAAGTTTCTGTGCCCTGATTCCATTGTGCAACTAATTTCACAGCTTAATTCTAGGCCTGCAAATTTTCCCATTTTAACTGATTCTGCTAAATCAGTTGTGCTTATCACAACTGACCTGATCTAGGGCAAAATTGGGCATCAATTGGGGTGATTGTGATAGGGCTTTTGTGTTTTTTAGATAGCCAGTAGTGCTAGCTTGCTTTTGCCCCCATTAGGTTGCCTTTTAAACAGCTTATTGAGTGCTTAAATTGGTCTGCTAGTAGGGGTGTTTGCCTTAATTTTCTGTGTATATCTTTGAAACAGCCAAGTGCTTATTTTGCTTATCCTTAGTGCTTATTTGCATTTTTAAGTTGATTTGTGCTTAATATTGTTGTTTAATCCATTCCTGAGCTTTTGGGAATTTTTGGATATCATTTAGCTTATTTTGGGCTTATTCCTTAACTGCTTATCTGCCCAAATTAGCCTTATAAGCTTAGATAACTTTTCATTTTATTTTTCCTATCTTTTAATTTATATTTTAGAATTATCTGTAAAGTTTCATAATTTTCTGAACAGTTTTAATATTTTTAATCATTTTAATTAGTTTCTAGTAGTAATTAAATCATAATAAATAGAATATAAATCAGAAAAATATAATTTTAATTTTCATAATTTTCTTTTGTCATTTGTAATCTAGGAAAAATATAATTTTAATTTTTAGACCTTAAGAAAAATAAAATAGAAAATAAGTGATAGTTTCTATTTAATAGATTTTATCTTTTTAATTTTTAATTAAGCAAATTTCATTTTTATAATTTTCTTAGCTTCTTTTCATCTTATAATATTTTTAGAAAAAGTTTTAGATTTTTCTTTGTTCATTTAGTATTTATTTTCAATTTAAATAGTTTAATAAGTAATTAAATAATAAGTAGTTAATAATTAATTAGATAAATAGTTTAAATTTGTTTTATATTTGTTTATATATTTGTTTTCATATTTGTTAGTAGAATTGTTAAAAAAGCAAAATCCAAAAATATCTTATCATCAGTCACTCTAATCCAAATTCTAAGCAATCGTCAATTTCGCACTTCGTTGGGAAACGACCTGGGTGATCACTTACCCAGTATACACACTACACACAACACAACGTGAGTCTTTGCAAGTTATCCTTTTTCACAAAGGGGTGGTTTGTATTGATTCACGAGCATTCACCGTCTCTGCATTTGTTTAATTATAAGTGTTGTTTTCGGGCGGATCAAAGAACACATAGAAAATGTGTAAATTGAAATGGACAAGTATCATGCAGAACTTGTCTAAAATAAAGATGGCATATAGTGAATGTGTGAGTCAACTTGGGGTTGACGGATAAATGATAGATTGCATTGTGGAAATGCAAATATGATAAATCGACAAGTGTTATATAGAAACTTGTCGAGATGATAGTAAACGTGGAAGTGAAGGTTGAAATTGCTTAAGGCAATGAGAATTGAGGAAATGATAGAGTGTACTTGACGATAAAAGTACATGAAAGATAAAAAGAGTAAAGATGATAAGGTAGATATAGCTTGGATCCAATGCTCTAGTTTTGGTATCCTTCGGGATAGCCCAGCTTGCCTTTATGGCATGTGTTTTGGTATCCTTTGGGATAGCCCAGCTTGCCTTCATGGCATGGATGTTAGCTTGCCTTCATGGCATGGATGTTAGCTTGCCTTCATGGCATGGTTGTTAGCTTGCCTTCACGGCATGGATGTTAGCTTGCCTTCACGGCATGGTTGTTAGCTTGCTTTTATGGCATGTATTTTGGCATCTTTGGGATGGCCTAGCTTGCCTTTATGGCATGGTTGTTTAGCTTGCCTTTATGGCATGGATGAAGGGTTAGTGAGATTGGATCCAAGGCTAGAAAAGATGGAAACTCAAGCAAGTATGATTATTGTGTCGGAAGTACGTAAGTAGGATGATTTATAATCTCCTTATTTAAATGGATTAGGACGCCTCTTCGTTTAAATGAAGAAATTGTAAATCGCTGAACCATAAGTTTATAATTCCTTACTTACATAGATTGGGACTCCTTTTTATGTAAATAAAGAATTATAAATGAGTGGGCTTATGTGTAGCCGATATGACATGAGTACGGGTAGAGAGATGAGAAAATGAAAACTAAAACAAGTTAGACGTCATAAGAAATGAGATTATATGAGAGTAAAAACTTATAGCGGCGTTAAGGTCATGTGTGAACCTTAGGATAGATGCCTAGAATGAGTTTGTGCATTAAGTTGATAAGATAATGGGTAAGTATTCCCAAGATTTGATAAGAAAGATTGCTTAAGTAATGTGTGGTAAGGATTTTGAAAGTACCGTTTATATGGTGCTTCGTATAATTTGAAATAAGTTACCGGTTTTGAAGTAGATAAGTGTTGGTATTATGTAAAATACGGAATTAACCGGTATATGACTGCTAGTCATGTTAGTGCATTTGGTGATTGACGTGGTAATAGTGTTGAAGTTTGACTTATATAAAGTCAAATAGTAAATGTTCCTGGATGACAAGTCGTCAATTGTGGGAAATTTTAGATAAGTTTGTGATGAGAAGTGTGTTTTTAGTAGATTATGAGTTATGATTATGATATAGAAGCTTAGAATTGCAAGATCACTTAGATCGTTGCAATGTAATGATTAAGGATTCGAAAGTATGAGAACGGGTGTATGTTGGGATTTAGTCTTGGATAGCATTAGACGAGAGATTTCGGGGACGAAATCTAAATAAGGGGGATAGAATTGTTAGACCCGTTTCCCGGGTACTTGGACCCCACCCTAGATGAAAATGGATTAAGGACTTTACGTGATTGGCCAGTCAACGAATGTTGCGTAGTGGTCAAACCCGATAGTCAAGTGATAGTCAAAGAATGTGTTATAAGGTTATGAAAGTATTGTGTGGCACAACAAGAAGGAAATAGACTTCAAGGGCTTAAGTTGTCATATGCCAAATGTGTTATAGTAAGTATTGTGGCCAATGTGGAAGAAAGGGGACTTGAGGGGCCTAGTGTGCCATATAGGCAAACTTATCCCCTACAAGTGTCTAAATACTTCTTGTATATTCAATAAAGTTCCAGGATTGTGTGTGGGTGTGTTTATGTCGGCAAGAACAAGAAAAGGGAGGGAAGAAATAGCTTGATGATGACGGGTTTGATTAGTGAATGATTTCATATCAAGAGATAAGCCCTTTCAATGATCTTTCCCAAGTAAGTAATCTCCCTATCTTGATGTTAATGAGGTTAAGGGTTATGATTAGAGTGGTTTTTCATCATATGATCAAAGTATGATCATATGATGATATAGAAAGGAAGATGGGTAAGTTTTAGATGGGTTATATAAACCCTTGATTCATGATGTTGTGTTTTAATAGGTTTTGACTTAATGATAAAGGATGAAGATGATGGAGGATGGAGGATGGTGATAATGATGAAAATGATGCTATTGTTCTTGTTAGATTAGCTTTGAAAGCTAAGGTAAGTAACTTGTACTAAAACATGTGTTATATGTGTGTTATCCATATATGTGTTATGATTTTGATAAAGTTGTTGTAAAATTTAGTGCACTTGAGGGATTAATTCAAAGCAGGTAATGGGCTTGGAGGTACGGAGTGTACACCCATCAGGTCACTGTTTCCCCTGACTCAATTTAAGTGGTTTGTGGTTCTGCTGCTCGTGTAAATGATAATACTGCTGATGCAGATCATTCTGGTGCTAGTATTATTCATTCTACTGCTGATCAGAACATTCTGCTGCTAGTGCTAACATTCTGCTGCTAATGCAGAGTTAATACTGCTAGTGTTAAGACTAACAGTTTCTACTGCTAGTGTTGAGACTACCAGTACTAAGTTAGTACTGCTGAGCTTGTTAATACTGGTAAGCATTGTTAATGGTGGTAAGCTTAAAGTTAATACTGGTAAGCATTATTAATGCTGGTAAGCTGATAACCACTGATTCCTACTATTATGAAAACTATTGTGGTATAATTAATGGGCCGTTAATTATACTTAATTCCATGGGCTAGGGTTTGAGTAATCTCTATTATAAATAGAGATCATAACTTTACTGCATGGAGAGAGAACATACAAACCCTAAACACTTGAATACGATTTGGTTCTTGATTTGTGCCTAAAACAAGAACATCACTTGGTCTTATCCCATAGAGATATTCGTGTAACCCAGGCATAAGGTCGAATAGTTTCTATTAGAAAGTGATTACACGATTTCAAGTGAATATCCGGTACCTTGATTGATTATCTATACCCTGTTCTGGGAACACTGACAACACAATACAACAACAAAAGTTTAGTACTTGGATTGAGTAATGGATGAAGGTTAGGAAAGTGGTGACTAGTTATGAGCTAGTCAAGCAAGTATACGGCTAAATGCTAGTGATACTTGTTGTAGCTTATGTGATGTAGGTTTATGTGGTAAATTAAATGTTATGGTTTGGAAGCAAAGTAAGTGATCATGATGCTTATGTGCTAATATGTGTATGATATGTGTTTTATGTCGGGTTACTTACTAAGCGAAAGCTTATGGTTTAGTTGTCTAACCATTCTGTGGGTTGGCATGTTTTTATGGATGGCTTGGATATACGGATTAAGGATTTGGATATGCAAGAATAAAGGTAGTAGGCGTTTAGGAGCTTAGGTAGAATACCGAGCTCAAGTGTAAAGTTTGTACCCCCGTTGGTCTTTTATTGGTTGGTAAAGTGTAGCCGTGTGGCAAGTTGTATGTTAAGGTTATCCTAACGATTTGGTGGTCAACCGTTGTGTCAAAGTATGCTTTAAGTGTTTATAATGAAAGTTAAAGGGGCGTTTGGATTAAGTGTAAATATACCCATTTTGGGATGTAAACGGGTCATGTGGCTATGAAACAGATTTAATATGTTAAGTTAATGATTTTGGTTAAGTTTGATGTAATACGGATGTGGTATGGGTTGTATATCGTGAAAACGGGCTAAAAACGAAAGTTATTGAAGTTGCAGACCCCCAGCCGGCGGTTGGAATCCCAACCGGGGCGGCTGGGACTTTCTGCGAAGGCTAACCGGCGGTTGGAACTCCAGCCGGGCGGCTGGGAACTTTCTGAGAAGCCCAACCGGCGGTTGGGAGGTATTTTCAGGTTTTGTCGATTTTGAAAAAATCATATCTTTTAAACCGTAAGTCGTCAAGGGTCGTGCCACCCGGGGTTTCGAAGGTAATTGAGTCTAGTTTCATTTAAAAATAGTCTCAAGGTCTGAATGTTTATAGATTTTTGTCAATGGTCAAAAGAGTAACAAGATGTCCGTAAAAGTTAAGTGTTTCCGCTCTAAAAGTTTTAATTTTTGGTCTAAGCTGGCACGGGGTGTAACAATTAACCTTTTGAAAACCTCCTAGTAGAAATACATGTGTTCAAGTATCATTTTCACTAGTTAGAAAGAAGGAAAAAAAATATATCACCTTCCATCTTATATACAAAATTCGACACACATTAAGGAGCAAGGAGGAAGAAAGTTTGATTGTGGCTAATTCTAGTGTCATTAGAGTAATCTAGCAAGGGTTTTGGAAACACAAATCTTGGGTTAATCAAGTGTATTACATCCTCATCTCACTAATCTCCTTTTGTAAGTAAACTTTACATTGCTAAAACTTCATACTTTTCATATCATGATGCTAGTTCAAGTGTATATACTTAGTTTATCACTTTGTGCATGTTAATAAAGTTTTATATCCACAATGATCTTTTAACAAATGGTTATGTTTTAAACAAGTTCTTATCATAAGTAAACTAGATGGTAAAAATCTCAACAAGAAAGTGATGATAAACATCATATATATATATATATATATATATATATATATATATATATATATATATATATATATATATATATATATATATATATATATATATATATATATATATATATATATATATATGTTAGTGAACTTGTAATTTTAACCATCCTTGATGATCATTTACATTCATGAAAATGGACTCTTTAATATTGCTAAGTTTAGTGTTAGATCACTATTGATATGTTGAGAAATTGGTGGATGAACTAGGATTAGTTTTGGAGTTGTTGTTAAGTGGTTTTGATAACTAGAAGACTAGAAAAAATAGTTTGACACTTTTGACAATGAATCTGTCCCATTTGGCTTTCTACAGAAAACTCAGTAGCTTAGTGGCAAGATTAGGCTACAAATATAAAAAATAGACTCAATAGCGAAAACGTAGCCGCTTGAATGAGTTAAAACGGGCTTATAACGAAAAAGATACGTTAGTTTTAAGTTATGCGACGAAAACTAAATTTTCTGAAAATTATAGAAGCTGTTAGGAATTTTTAAGTGATGAAAACTGATGTTAAATGATAACTAGACTAGCCGAGGCCTTAGAAATCCGATAGTATACTTAAATACCTTCGCGGGGATAGGTAAAACTTAAGAAACGGAGCTACGACGAAAAAGTTATGGTCTAAAGAAGATTACGACGACATATAGGTTTGACAGCTTATTATTTGCTAATAGAAAAGCTGATGGAATTGTGTAAAATGGATTTTGGACACTTTAGGGTGCATTTTGGCTAAAATGACGTAAACGAAAATGGTAGAACATAATGTATACTTATTAGACGCGTTAGAGAATTTCAAAATATCTATTAACAAGACGACTAAAGTTTGATCACGAGAGTAACAAGTTACGTTTTCTGAAAAGGGTGATTTTCTAAATAAAAGATCACATTGACGCAAATACATTTTTGACGATAAATTTTACAACAAACATGTACAAGTGATAAAGTAGAGTATGAACTTGCGTGCATGACCTTGTTTTCGAACCTAAGACATATGTATTATTTAGGTCGCGATTATAGTTATCGGACTTAATTTACCGATTACCAATTTACCAATCGGGATTTGCTTTTGCTAAGGTGAGTTTCATAGCCTAGATTTTTACATTGTTTATACATGATTTCTAAACCCTCGGGGTGGGAATACATTGCTTATTTTTCAGACACAAGTACTAAAACCGTTACTTTGTCTAAGTTACCGCATTGCCATTAAAGTCCCCCTTGAATCATGAACCGTTAATTACTTGTAAGCGCGGATGTTATGAATAGATCTATTTGGGTTGACACCTCGTCCGAGTTGGTCGCGCCAACCTGTCAAACGGACGCATATCATTCGCATTATTTTCGAGTGTCTGGCAAACACTTATTTGGGGCATTATTATTATTATGCTTGATTGCATACCAATACGTCGAGCTTCGGGGTCATGAGCTTAGGCATTGTATATTATTTTTGGCTGTTACATTATATTTGTTGTAATTGTCTTGCTCTTGAAATCTTGTGGTCCGCACTTTACTGTTTAATTAAACCTATGATCTCACCAACATTATGTTGACCCTTTTAGTATGTATTCTCAGGTAATTAGGTGATGACAACCAGCTTTGTATGGAGCACTTTTGAGTCACATTTTGGAAGCACATCATGATGAAGATTTTCTTACATTATTTAGCATTTGGTTATGTATTTAAATCTTACATTTTGATGGTGAACTCTGATATTTACGTTTTGTAAAATGTTATGTTTAAATCAAACACTTGTTTTAAAATGACTCACTTAGAGGTCATTCTTTATTACCTTGTACTTTGTTATCCATGAACATCACGCCCCCGAAATTTCATTCCGCTGCAATCCAGATTTTGAGGGTGTGACACATCTATTTTATGCCTTCGATGCAATGTTTATGGGAGAATGGGACGAAGAAAATATCACTAATCTTATAGTAATTCTCAATGTTGCAAAAATCGTGAATCGGTTGCGTGGCGGTCGACCACCCTGCAGCGATTAATCGGCCAAGGCGGGATTAATCGGTGATTAATCGGATTGGCATTTTTTGCATGTTTTGGGTATTTCTGGAGACCAAACTAAAGATCGTAACTGATTCCAAGCCTACTATGTTTCCAAACCTCAATAAAAGGCTCCAATTTTGATTATGAGGCTCATTGTGTGTTATAAGTGAAATAAACGATCCCCAAATTAAGTAGAATGCCTAAATTTTTATTTTTTTTAAAGCTGACCGATACGGCCGATTTTTGGCCTTTTTTTTTGCCCAGACCGATTTTTTGACCGATATGCAAAATTCTACAAGGTCGAAGGCCGATAAGCGATATATCGGCGATTAATCGGCCGATACGGCCGATTTTTGCAACATTGGTAATTCTTAATTGTTTTTTCTTAGTTTCAGGATTGAAGATAAACCTCCATAAGTCAAAATTATACGGAGTTGGTGTGCCAATGCAAGACATAGAAAACACGTCTGGTATCACTGGATGCTCGTCCGCGACTATTCCTTTCAAGTACCTAGGATTGCATGTGGGAAACAACATGAATCGTAGCAACAACTGGGAAGATATAATTTAGAAAGTTCAAAAGAAATTGGCGACATGGAAGGTAAAGCTTTTGTCTATAGGCGGCAGGCTAACGCTTACAAAATCTGTATTAGGGAGTCTTGGAACATACTTCATGTCAATGTTCAAGATGCCCGAGACGGTTAATAGGAGGATTGAAGCTTCCGGAGCCCAATTTTTTTGGGGAAGAGATGGTACATACAAAAAGAAAATATCATGGGTTCAATGGAAGAAGGTGCTAAACTCTAAAGAAAAAGGCGGTCTTGGAATAGGAAGTCTAAAAGCATTGAACTTTGCTTTGATACAAAAATGGAGGTGGCGGTTTCATACGGATACAAAAGGGATTTAGAAGAACATAATCACAAGTATATACGGTCCTAACGGCGGGTTTGGAAACCAAGGTTCTATTTCGAGAGGAAATGGGTTGTGGAGTTCAATAGTCAAAGTTATTGATCAGATGCACGGCCAACACATTGTAGAATACAGAAATATGAGAAAATCAATTGGGAATGGTCTCAACACTAGATTTTGGATGGATTTATGGGTGGGTGACTTGATATTAAAGGATAGATTTCCTAGGCTATATGCGCTGGAGTCTAACAAAAATTGTACGATACATGATAGATGGGAAAATGGTCAATGGTTTTGGAGTTGGCTGAGAAACATTCCAAATGGGGGTCGTACATGTCAACAACTCCAAGACATGCAAGATGTGCTTCAATCCTTGGAGTTGAACAATCGCGAAGATGCATGGAAGTGGCAGTTGGTGAATGATGGGGTCTTCTCGGTGTCTTGCACTAGCAAACATATAGATAATATCTTACTAAACTCGGGAGACATAGCTACAAGATGGAACAACCTCGTACCCATAAAGGTAAATATCCTTGTTTGGAGGATTAGACTTGATCGGTTACCTACTCGGATCAACTTAATAGAGAGAGGGATTGACGTGCCCTATTTATTATGTCCTTCGTGTGATAATCAAATAGAAGATGTATCTCATACTTTTGTGATATGTGAGGTTGCGTCTTGCATTTGGGATAGAGTGTTCAGATGGTTAGATATGTATCATCCTATGTTCAGTAACATCGAGGACATATTCTCTTGGGTTGACTCGCTAACCATTTGTTTCAACTGAAGGAAAGTGTTGGATGCTATTATCAACACGGTTTTGTGGGTGATTTGGAGGTATCGGAATAACAAGATCTTTGGGTTAGTGAAGATGAACAGGAGTAACATGTTTGATGACATAGTTTCTACTGTTTTTGATTGGTGTTCTAGTAGAAGCAAAGTTTTCTCAAAAAATTGGACGTTGTGGTTGCAAAACCCAATGTTACATACATTGTAATTGTTTCTCTAGCTCTTTTCTAGCTTTTTATAAAATTTTGCCGTTCAAAAAAAAAAAAAAAAAGTAATAGTGGGAGTGGAAGCTAATGTATTGATAGTTGAAAGGGGAAGCTAATGCAGCGCTAATTAATTTGACAATAGTGATGAAAACAATAAGGGCTCGTTTGGTATATGGGTGTGAGTGGGTTTGGATTCAAAGAAAATTCAAAACAAGTGTTTGGTACATATTCTTTTAAATGACACATGGTATAGAATGATAGATTTGATAGGAGGCTAAATTGTTACTCCCTCCGTCCCACTATAAGTGTCCACTTTTCATTTGCACAAAGTTTTAGGAAAGTGGGGCCAACTACACTCTTCACCAATCAAATATCACTATTACCCACTAAAGTCTCTTCTCATTGGTTGAAAATATTCCCTGGACACTTAATATGGGACAAGCAAAGATACCATTGTAGACACTTATAATGGGACGGAGGGAGTATTTTTTAATGATACCAACCAATAAGAATTTAGAGTTTATTTTACTATTTTTTTCTCTCTCATTCATGCTGGGTCATTTTTTTATCTGTCTATCTCTTTCATTTCTTTTAATAATATAATAATTTAAATAATAGTTCAAAACATTAAAAAGCAATATTTCATATATAATTAAATATTTTTTCTTTGTCTTTACCATTTTTCTTTCTTCTCATTTTCTTTAAATTTATACTCAATCCAAATCCTATTATAAACCCTTGAGCATACCAAACGCACCTTAATTTTTTGTCAAATCCAAGAACTTTTCATATCATCCAATATAGTGTTAACAAACGTATACTCTAATCATTGTGATAGTAAGTCCTCGAGTGGAGTTAAATGTAGATTTTGACGAAACAAACACATTGATCGCACATGGTAGGCAATGTACATTGGATAAAATTAAAATGTATCATGTTATTTTGTCGCCATCTTTTGTCCTTGCCTTAGACGTGTCTAAAAGTGACCAGATGATTGCACATAGATCATTCGACTATAACATTTCATATGTGTTATGTTATTGATATGGGTTGTGTTATAAGAACCCTCTCTATGCATGGGATCCGTCTATTTTTTATGGAATATACAATCCGACAAAACAGATAGTACAATCCGACAAAGCATAGGGAGGGTCAATATATCATAATAGGGAGGGTCAATATATCCCCACCCTATTGATATTTGGTGAAGTACGGTATACAAATATAGATGAGTCAACTTTAATATGTTGTTTGGTTTCATACATTGCTCAAACTTTGGATCTAATTGAAGGCCATATTTTAATGTATAATGATTGAATATTGTCCAACCATCTCTTGAAGTTTCATATAATTAAATTCTTACAAATTAATTTATTAATATTTAGGAAAAACAAATTATTACATGTTATTCTTACAAATTATTTTGGTAATATTTAAAAAAAAAAAAAACATATTATTACATGTTATTGACTAAGTTATATCAAAATTTTGAACTTTGAGTCATGATTACCTGAGCCATTATAAACAAAAAAAATATTATTCAAAACTTTGACTCACATGCGCTAAGATCCAAAGTCGAGAGGGAAATAGCCCAGATCGTACACCAAGGTCCCTAACCAATTGCTTACTGGAAAAGAAGGTGATTGAGCGATGACGACCAAGAGTTTGGCTTGGAAGCAGCCGTCCTTTGAAGAAAGCGTAATAGCTCACTGGTCTAGCTCCATGGCCGAAAATGTATCCGGGCTTGTTTCATACAAATACTTTCTTAACAAACTATAGAAAATATGAAACAAAAAAGATTAAAAACAATAACTTCCCAAAGACCCAAACCAAATAACTTTGCAGCCCGTTATGCAAAGTGAGTTAAACATTAGGCCTAATATATAAACATTAAAGTTCAAAATAGGCATGAAATATAAAACAACTGCTGTTAAAATAAAATATATTTCTTACATGTTATTAAGTTTGTGAAGTACAAAAGTTGGATTGCTAATTATATAATTATTAGGAGAGTTATTTTATATATTAAACTTTTTTCACATATCAAAGGACTCATACTCACCATTCATTTGAAAAAAAATCAATGACTGAGACTAAAATCATTTTAATGTTTCATTTATTTTTTATAATTTAAATATCTCATGAACTTTTAATCATTAGAAAAAATAAATTATACCGTCACGACCATCATTTAATTATCTTTATATATACGGGCACTTTGATATACTTTCGACAATTTTTTTCACATTTTTTTTAGTTTTTTAAGTTTTTTCGTCTTTTTTCATCGTTGATGAAACTTGCATGAGAAATCACATGTGTTTAAATACTAATTTGAATATTTTAATAAAATCACATGTGATATTAGTATTAAATTACATATGATATGTAATAAAATCATATGTGATTTAACACCAAATCACACGTGATTTTATTAGTATATTCATATTAGTATTTATTCACATGTGATTTCTTCATGCAAGCTTCAACAAAGAAAAAAAGGAAAAAAAATGTGATTTTTTTTTTGGTCGAAAGTATATCAAAGTGTCCATTTATAGAAAGATAATTAAATGCTCGTCATGATGGTATATTTTTTTTTCGCTTAACGATTAACGATTTAAGAGATATTAATATTTGAAAAAAAAATAAATTGATATATACACATATCAATTTGATTTATACACATAAAAGCAATTGTAAATAGACTTTTATACCCTATATTAGAATTTAACCCCCTTTTGTATATCCTATAACGTGAGAATATTTTTGTCTCCTTTATGCGGTTACTAATCATTTTCATCGTCGCCTATTAATCCAAGTAATCCTCATAACATTAAACGGTACCACAAACAGACTTATTTATCTTAGTTTAAATGAATTGATCACTAAGTTTGTACTGTCGTAATCAATCAAACATACAACATGGAACTAGTTTTCATGTTGGGTGATGATACGCTAACACCCCCTGTAGGGGGTGTTTTGACTTTTTTGTGCTGCTGCCGCTTGTACTGTCTGCTTTACCAATTGTACCATTTGACCAAAATAGGGGGTGTTACCCTAGTAGAACCCTTTCATGTTTGCTATGTGAATTAAATGAATTAGTTTTCATGTTTTCTGTTCTACAGCATTATGGACAAGAATGATCACCTGTTACAATCAAAATAGTTACTATCAAGAAGCATTATGGCTGTGTTTGGTAACCCAAATTATTGGGAGATTATGGGGGCTACAGCTTTTTTTTCACAAAATAATCTATTGTCCAAAAAGTAGTATCGTTTGGCTGCCAAGATTAAGAAAGATTATAGGAAAAATAATCTCTAAAATTAAAAGTTCATCCAACCAGCTTTTTAGAAAGGACTAGAGATTATTTTTTGTATAATTACCATTTTAACCTTCAAAAAACCCACATTTATTATTTGTATGTTCAGTTACGTCATTTTACACTTTTAATCTACAATTACAGCTAGTTTGCCAAACACTACTACTAAAAAAAAAAAAAAAAAGCTACGTTTTTAATCTATTTCAGCGCCAGCATCAGCACCAGCACCAGCACCAGCATCAGCATCAGCACCAGCACCAGCACCAGCACCAGCACCAGCACCAGCAACAGCAACAGCATCAGCACCAGCACCAGCACCAGCACCAGCACCAGCACCAGCACCAGCAATTTTTGCCAAACACACCCAACCTATTTAAAAAGATGGAAGATTATAAACCAAAACTAAATGCAATCACCATAATTGGTGTTCTTTACTCTTTTGTGCTAGACTTTGTTATCTAATAGATGGGTTGTTATTAGGAAGCATTTATATTCCAAAGTTGTATACGAGCATCTGATATATAATAAATAGCTTAAAGACCCGCGGATTCGCGGAGTTTTTAAAGAAATATGAAAATGAGATAATAAGAAAACAACGAACGTCAACATGTTTCATTAATATATAAAAGAAATAATGAGATAAAACGTGGATTATTCGACAATCAATTGAGTTTGTAACAATTAAAATAATAGACGTCCATGCGTTGTCGTCTCCAAATTTGATGGTCTTGAATAGCAAATGACGTCTGTGACCGCTAATCAATATTATAGCCAATGTCCATTCGGTGTACACCCAATAGTCCATAGAAACCCTTTAAACAACCACATATAGTTGTCCGTGTGTGAATACCGGCTTTGTAAAGCTAAACAAAAGTTATGTCTTTATAGTAAGTATTTAGCTCCACTAATCCTTTAAAGCATAGAACCCAAGCAATTCCAACTTCTGCA
Organism: Artemisia tridentata subsp. tridentata; assembly: GCA_021014915.2. Classification (NCBI taxonomy): domain Eukaryota; kingdom Viridiplantae; phylum Streptophyta; class Magnoliopsida; order Asterales; family Asteraceae; genus Artemisia; species Artemisia tridentata. Next base: position 66,511,404 of record CP139509.1, on the reverse strand, counting down.
AATAAAATAAGAAATTTTAAAAATGGATACTAAAAATGGTAATTAAGTTACACAAAGACGCATAAAAGAAGGTTAACATCTGTAATCCACATCTATTTTTTTTGAACTCTAAGAATTTTAAGCCCATCAAATTGAAAATACGCTTTAGTTTCAGCAACATAACAAACTAACCTGGAACCGATATTAAACAAACCACGTGTAGGTAGCAACCAGCCATCAGTAATCCCATAGCCGCCTGCATACATAAACACGTATCAAGTTAGTTATACCGGATTTGAGATAAAGCTTGGGCAGCTTCACTAATTGGTCAAAAGGGTATATGATTCTAGTAACTATACTATTACAATAATGATTTAAACATGCATGTCATTTATCTTAACTATTTGGATATACATTTTGAGCCAGTGTATAAGCATGCTCACATAATGCAATAAAGTATCATGGATAACTGTTTAGCATTGTCTATAGGTTATAATTAGTAGCTAACTATAGTAAGCAAATGGGAAACTATAAACTGCATTAGGTGGGAATTCTCATATAACGACATTAATTGGATCATTTTGCTTACCCTTTTCTGTCGGTTTTAGCTTGACAAACAACCTTGAGAGCTTACAATCTAACACAGGTAATAGGTGACTGAATTAATGGAACCAAAGCATTCTGCCCCAGGATTAATTTTGAGCTAAGGCACCTGTTCAGGCGCTTCCACGTTCAGTTCAGATTTAGCATTGGCAGTTGGGCTATAGGGAATAAATTACATATGACCCTTTTCCAGTCTTTCTCCCTATTAGGATTCTCTTACCACCTAAATGACAACTCAAAACAACACACTTTCTTGGTTAAGCTGATGGAGACTATTAAATAATCGTAGCTTATACCACCACATCTTACTTATAAATAAGGCCCCCAGACAGAGCTAAAGTGCGGAATCTCCTTCTATTGCAGGGATTGAAAGTCTTGGAATATCCAGATTTAGGCACTTGCACAAAAGTGTCAACAAAATTATATACCAAGTCATCACTCTGATCTAAAAACTATTCATCCGTACGGGCCAATCAGGGTAGGAGCTATTTTAAAGTTATACCAAGTCATCACTCAGATGTAAAAACTATTCATCCGTACAGGCCAATCAGGGTAGGAGCTATTTTAAAGTTCTGTAAAGGCTAAACTCATCAAATAAAAGTTCCTATAGACAATGTGAACATCAAGTAGCGACAAAGGTTAATAGAAGGATAACCTGGTCAGGAGCCCTTTTTTATGGAACATGAATATTTTCCTTTGGTGTTCAATGTCATCACTGTAACCAAACTTACGCAAGACGGTCCACGTTGTCTCAAGGCGACCTTTTTCGATAAAAAGAGCATGAAGAAAAAGAAATCTTGTCGGGGTAAGCCCATGCTCATTGACTTCTTCAGGCACCTTCTCTTGCATAACTCGCTTAACACACCCTATTTCAGGAAGTTGTAGAGGAGCATTAAAACACTCAACCTGCCAAGAGAATCATAAAATTAGTTCTCTATGCCTACACATAAAAAAGCCAATGAAGTAAACTTTTATGCAATAACTGCAAACATGATGAAGTAGAGTCGTTTTTATAATTCTGTAAAAATAACATACCCTTGAATGAACCCGATGACTAACTTTTTGTGTAAAATATTGCAACTGGAACTGGAAAGTCACTACGTAAATGCCTATTGTTCCAGATTGATTTTATACTCGTACTTTTCGAGCTTCAAACCATTTAACTCTCCCTAAATTCGTTAAATTTTATTCTGCCTTTAATATTGATTGCTTTACTTGGTGGCTTGTTATGAGATACACCTTCTCGTGCATCACAAATATCACCGCCCTAATAACATAATAGTATTACACAATTTGATGCGATGGTCACAAAAATTAACGGCCTGGTAAAATTTAAAAATCAACTGAACATGTTCTAGCAAACTCAATAAAAACAATTTGTGAATGGGGCGTTTCATCAAACACTTGGCATGTGCTAAAAAACTATTTGAGTTGATTATCATATATATAGCAATTAGATGGATTGTTGAGAGTTGATATAAATAAAAATATTTAAGGGATTAAGATTTTCATACCTTGAACTTGATGTGGTGTAGTGATTATGAATCTACTACAAACATGTTCGCAACATCAAAAAAGGTAAAAACGTAAAGCCAGTAATTGTATTGAACACCGCAATGTCATAGCAAATATACTCAAGAAAAGTTTGAACCTTTCTCATGTTCTCCAACTATAAACAACATTGCCGGTGCCTAGAGAGTACATAAAGCAATATCATCTTCACCCCTGCACACAGAACAAACACCAAACAGACATCAAACATATATCCGGTACAAAAAAAGGATTAAAACAAACAAATGCACAGAACACATGAATGCGATTTCCCTCAACGATAAGTCTGCACAACTTCATCCACAACTGAAAAGTAAAATCCATATTTTGAATCCCTTTTAACACTCCTAAAACAGATTCCCAAATACCCTTTAAATTACATATATCAACCATTTACCTTAGCTCCTCTCTTGGGTCCAATTGGAGGTGGTTTAGGTGCGGCTTCTTTCATTGATTCAGTTTCAGCTGCGATTTAATTCAAACAAAGAATAATATTCATCATTTAGAACTGTACATCAAATACCTAATAGTGGAAATGAATCGCATCGTCTCTTGAAACAAATTTGGATCCTCAAAATATAACACAATAAATAATATCAGATAAAAAAATACATATCAAAATTAGAACAATCGAATCACACATATCAAAATTAATCGGCACAAATGTAAATTGAAAAACCTAATAGAAACCTGTTACATATAAAACCTGCTACAAACAAATAAAAAACGTATTGTAATTCAATCACAAATATTGTATTATGCGATTTAAATCTAAACCCTAAATAAGAAGACTGTGAAGATGATTAATCAGCTAACATCCGACACAAAAATAGATCAAAAAATCAAATTCGTTACCTTTTTTAATTTGATGAACCCAAAAATGAGCGTGGAGAAAAAGTGATTGGAGCAGAAGGTAATGATATGAGTCATTAGTAGTTGTAGGCGTGATTAATCTCTTGATAACCCTAATAAATAACACAAAACGTAAAAAATTAATTGAATGAACATATAACCAAATAAGAATGGAGGCGATTTTTCTACAGTAGATTATTCAAACCAAAACAACCAAAATGGATTTAAAGAACAACCATCATCAGAGAATTACAACCAACATTAATAGAATCAAAATCAAAGAACAATAAGAAAATCGAATAACATATTCACCTCAAATAAGGTTGATTTCGAATTTTTCAACAGTACATATTTACCTCAAATCAAAGAACAATCAGAAAATCGAATAACATGTTAGATTCGAAACTACAGGAGGAGCGTATGATTTTTTCGAATTTCTGATGGTTGGGTTTGCGTTTTGAAACTGAAGAATGAATGATAATGAATGATAATAATGACTATCCAAAAATAAGGGTGCAAAGGAGTTTGACTTTCTCATTCTTGGTTTGACCACAATTAATACTTACCGGACTTACCGGGAGTGATAATGTGGAAAAGGGTGCCTAAAGGTATTGTACATTGGGTGTAATTATAGAAGGTCATTAAAAGTTTTTTTAATGCGCGTGCTTAGGACGCTTGTAAAAAAGCTTATTTTATTAGTTAGTATAGATATAGATTATGGCTGTGTTTGGTAAAAGTAGCAGTAGCTGTGAGCAGTAGCCGTGAGCAGTAGCTGTTTTTTAAATAAAAACGTTTGGTAACATAGCTGTAGCTGTATTTATATATATGTAAAATGACGTAAAAGGACATATGCATATTTCAATAGAAAATTGTCTAAATAAATAATAAAATTACGTTTACATGCTGGACATTTCATAATACCGTTATACACTAGTAATGTACTACCGACGACGTGCATTCCATATTGAAATGGCAATATCATTGCGAATATGTTTCATCTCGGTAGATGTTGCACTAGAAATATCATCATTATTTGCATTCGAGCCACGTACGTCATGAAGTTCTTCACCTCCCATGTAATCTGGATGTTGTTCAAATGTTGTGAACACCGTGTCTTCTTTGTCATTATTACGAATGTAATTATGCAAGGCGAATACAGCCGTAATTACATCGAGTTGAGTTTTCACGATGTATTTAGGCATTTTACCGAGTATTTTCCATCGTTTTTTCAATATTTCAAATGATCTCTTAATCGCACTTTGTAAAGACGAATGGGAACGATTGAAACTTTTTTGCATGTTATTAGACGGCTCATTTTCAAACTGTGATTTAAGGTATTGGTCTTTCGATTGGCTTGTTGCCTTCATAATGAATCAATTTTTTTTTTTTCATAATGAATCAATTTTATTAGTGAGATACAAAACAAGAAAGGGTAGAACAATTGGCTGATTCATATATGAAATAGAAAGACGTAATGATTAAACATGTCAATTACCGCCCATATATTAAATTTAGCAGATAAATAATTTTGTCATTTGATTAATTATTAATTTTTTTAACGACAGACAATTTTCTAATGAGTAATGATACAGATGACTGTGAACACTTACATAACCGGTGTGAGAAGCTTCCTTCTCTTTTATTAGGGATGAGGTAAGGGGTATTTTAGTCATTGAATATAAAAAAGCTCTTGTAAATATCCAAAGCTTCAAAAGAAAGCATTGAGAAAAAAACTCTCCTAAAAAATTGCTACAACTCATTGCACTCTTACCAAACAAACATCAAAAATAAAAAAGCTCATTCTCACCGCTCATTGATCAAAAAAGCTCCACAAAGCTCCGCGCCAAACATAACCTATATGCGATTCAAGCATTAAAATTCAATACGAGTATCTTAATATTGGAGATTGGTAGAATCGATGTCGTCGCGGTGATTCGGTGAAACTGAGGCGGTTAGAAAGAATGGAGTCAATGGACTGTTAAACTGGAGAGTCGTTAATCAAGGCGGTTGAGAAATAGTGACAGTGAAATTTAGAACCTGTGTTAAATGGAAATGTTATTATCTCTGATGAAATTTGGAAGATCGGGAAAAAGTAAAAAAATAAAAATAACGGGAGCCAAAACAAAAGAATGAGTTTGCTACTTCGCTGCAAGTTTTAAACTTTTAATAAGAAAGTGAAATAATAATGGACTAAATACAAGGAGGACATAAAAGTCAATTCATAATTGTCTTTATGTGAAATCAAATTGGTATGTGTAGATATCAATTCCAAAAAATAAGGATGAAATGGGTTTTTTTAAATGTTGGGTTTAATTTTATTCATTGGATCAAATGACGATGGGTGAGAATTAGTCTCTTGTCATCCAAATAAACTTTGGTACGTAAATGATATTAAATCTATAATTATATATGATTCAAATTAGCAAAAGGGTATTAAACAATCTTGGTGGTTGTCAAATGGCTATAGAATAGAATAAACTATTTAACTGAACTTCAAACTAAATATTATCATAATAACCAAACCTTAATACTATAAGTTTGAAATGCAATAATTTTTAAGATTTTATATTATTATGACTGTCATAATTTTTTGTTTGTCATCGTCTTTTTCAAAATCACAATACAGTTACTTTTCTGAATGATTGAACACAGCGTTCCGGTATGTGAATTATATTGACATTGTTAGGCACTTAGGCCAAAATAATTTTCGGTAAACATTACTGTATTATAATGTTTTGAACACTGGATATTAAATTGCTTACACTTAGTATAGTATCAATTTACATTAGAGCAAAACATAATAATAGAACCTACAATAGGACTATGAACATTATATCAAAAAGATTCATTCAATTCCGAAATAATAAACGTGTATTATTGGTACATAATACTAAGTCCTAAGGCTAGTCGCAGTCGAAGAAAAAAAATCGGTTGGTCATGCAAGGTCGACCGATATTTAAATCGGTCGAGCCCAATGTGGCAAAAAAATGAATATCGGTCGAGGGTGTTTGTTTTAGGTCTATCGGTCTAAATATCGACCGATTGTATACACACTAAATTCCACAAAAAACTATCCGTTTGATATTAAAAAAAAAAAAAAAAAAAAAAAAAAAAACCTTTGCCATTTTACAACCTTATAAATATCAACCTCAAACACACTTCTAAACACACAATTCAAACAACTTCTCAACCATATTCATCATGTCAAAAAAAAAAAAAAAAAAAAAAAAAAAAAAAAAACTCCCACATCAAAAAACCGATGATCCCGACTACCCAAAAAATGCCCCGAATTTGAATTTCTCGCCGGAAAACAACTTCGAATTAACCGGCATAACACCACCACAAAATCGGGGTATTCGCTTTCGTGCACCCGCTTTTGAATATCAATCACGACTACCACCACCGAATCAAAATCAAAACATGTTTTACCTTAATCGTCCATTTGTCCCACCACATCGTCCTAATATGGATTATCACCAAGAACTAAGTGGGTCGTCGTATTATCCTAACATGGATTTCTCGCAGTCTTCCCAACCGTATCAAGATTATTCCCCGCTTCGTAGTGCTAATCTTGAAATGGATTTGGAGGATTATATGGCAGACTATTCGACTCAAGATGCTTCGATGGGGCAAGGTTCGGGTCACAGTTCGTACCACGGTTCCATGCCTGTTGAAGACGATGACGATGTCGAAGAGACGTCACCCATCAAACCAAAGAAGCCTTCGAGACGTGCTACAAAGGCGAAGGACAAAGGCAAAAAGCCCGAACCAGCCAAAAAGAACGAACCATGGACAAAGGCGGAAGAGATCGCGCTTTGTAGAGCTTGGGTTTATATTTCGGAAAATTACGAGAGACGAAACACTATCAACAGGCACCGCTTTTGGGAGGAGGTGATAGAATACTTTGAAATGGAAACTGGTTCACAAAGAACGTACGACTCGATCACGACCAAATGGAAGAATAGGATTCGTAATACGATTGGGAATTTTTGTGCTATTATGGATAATATCAAGGATTATCATGGAAGTGGTGAGAATGATGCAGACGATAAAGAAAAAGCTCTTAGAGAATACTGTGTGATTTACGGTCATGATTTTAATTTGGAGGATTGTTGGAAAATTTTGAGGCATCATGATGCTTGGAAGAAGGAGGTTCCTGCTATCAGATCGAATAGTCGGAAGAAAAAAAAGGGTTCTACAACTACCTCGGGGTCAACACAAGGTCCCTTGAATTTCCATGACGTGGATGATTCTGATGATGAGGAAGAGACTAGAGAATCACGACCACAAGGTCGTGACGCAGCCAGGAAGAAATCATCCTCCTCCTCTCGTGATCCACCATCATCATGGACAAATTCGCTAGCCAAGACCTTTTTCAAGTTCAAGCTGTCAAAACCGGGAAAAAATAAGGACATGGAAGAGTCGTACTTGAAGTTGAAGGAAAAAGAGCTAGCAATAAAACAAGAGAAAATTAACTTCCAACGACAGCAAGTGAAAATCATGAACACCACAAAACGGGAGCAAGACTTAATTTTCTACGATTCAGCAATCGACCCAAATTTTCCCGCACGACAACGAAAAGAACTTTTGCAGCTTAAGTCACAAATCAAGGAATGCTACAACTTAGATTACTAGTTTAAGTTTTTAATAAGTATTGTAATGTTTAAGTTTTATTAGTTTAAGTTTTTAATTTAGTATTGTAATGTTTTTATTTTTAATGAATTTTAAATTTGTTGTTTAAAATATTTGAATTAAAAAAAAAAAAAAAAAAAAAAAAAAAAAAAAAAAAAAAAACTCGGTCATTGACTGTGGCAACTTGGTCATGTCTGGTCACCGGAGAGAGAAAGTTGATGTGGCAAGGGATGACCTGGGTCACGACTGTGCATAGCCTAACATCCCACTAAACGGTAGATGTACCTAAGCAAGTTAATTTAACTTACAACCAATGTTTTAAAAACCGGACCGGACCGGCCGGTTCGACCGGTGTCCGGCTGGTCGGCCGGTTCATTGAATCCCGGTTATTTTGAGGATCTGTCCAGTGATTAAACCGGCCGGTTTTGGCGGTCCAACCGGTTGAACCGGTTCAGCCAAACCGGCGGTTCTTTTTGATAGGTGCTTGAATAACATGATCATCTGAATCTTCTTGCAAATAATTCTTTTCCAGCAACTCTCTTCTACCCAAAAGTTGAAAGGTGGGTTGAAGAGAAGATGAGTGAGATACAAATGTTAAAGCAAAAAGTACAAGCAAAAAGAGTACCTTTGTGGTAGGTTGTACAAGGAATGGAGCCATGCTTTTGGTGAAATCTATGTATTATTTAGTGAAGAAGATTCAGATTGTGAATTAGATCCGTAGGTTTAATAAAGACGGGGGTGGCATGTGGGAGTACAGTGTCGGTGAACATCAATATATGCTCAAGGTGAACATCAATTAAATAAAGTTTGCTATCAAAGCCCAACCAAAGCCCAAAAGCCCTATATATATATATCATATATGTAGATTAAGTGTTGACTGGTCAAACGGTCGAACCGGCCGGTTGAACCGGTCCGACCGGTCGCGGTGGAAAATCCGGTTTGTCGAAAAATCCGGTTTTTAAAACATTGCTTACAACCCATTTTCTTAATATTCACTTAACTACTATGAATACTCACTTATATTAAATCATGGGCCAAACTTAGTTTCTAACTAAGGTTATAAATAAGACAATATTTTTAAGATCGTTGTTAGTGTAGATACGTTTGTATGAAGTGCTTGTAAAAGAAGACTTGTTTTATACAAGTATGATCATATGTTTATTAGGCGTTCATAGAAGTGACAAAATTATAAGACGCTTGTCATGGCCATCTAACAATTTATAAAAAGTTAGTTTTATAGTAAAGGAGTATTTTAAACTCATTTAAGCTTATATACGTTTTTCAAAATGTAAATTTGAAAGTTAAAATCTTATACTCCATATTTCACTAGGTTAACAATATAAAACGCGAGCTCGAAACATGTATTGTTGGGAGCTCGAGTTTACAAGTCCTTGGCTTGAATTATGGCTCGAATTATTAACGAGCTCTTGTGTCATGAAACATGTAGGTAGTCTATGTATTTTGGGATAAACCAGCCGAGCTTCAGTTACACTTGAACTTGCATATGTATTCGAAAGGGATTTGGTCATTACATATAGTTTGAATGCATATGTTCGAGCTATTCAGCCGATGTCAAGTCTTCTCCAGCTAGTGTTATGAAGGCTCATCAAGAATGGTTTTCGAGCCAAGTTTGAGCTAAGCTCGGCTTTCTTTCGGCCCTACCGATATACTATAAGATTAGGCAAAAACTTATCTTTTTTACTTAGAATCGTAAAACAAAAGTAAAAGAAGAATAATCCTATATATTAGCTTGTGCAAGTAGTGCTCAAAAGTGTTGGCCCGTTTCACGGATCTATGATCTTTAACGTGGTCAAAATATACCAAAACACAAAGACGGGATTTAAACTTTACTTGAAATTGTTTAAGTAATATGAATCTCTCATTCCATTGTAAATCGAATACATGTTCAAGTATATATACATATCGAATGGGTACAAAGTGAATGGTTGTGTTGGTTCGTATGATCCAACAGTCATGTCCCTTCGAGAATAACTGTCATGTAACTGTTTTTGTAACTAACTATGTAACTACCATCATTTGATGCAGCTGATTGGGATTAACCCAATATTCACCCCCTTAATCACAATCGCTATGTCCTAGATCTTTAACTCCAATAAGTTGCCTCATTGTTAGAAACTTGATCTTCGGTAGTGCTTTTGTGAGTATGTCTGCCTTTTGATAATCTTTTCCTTTCTTTCAACGTTGGTAATCTTCTTAGTTCTTGTATAATCTTTGATGATGTTGATTGTCTCACAACTTTCTTTTGGCATTGACTCTCCCAGTCTTCTTTGATTCCTTGCGAAGTAGTCTCACATAACCTCTTTTGCATTGTCTCTCACAATCTTCTTCCTTCTTTAACTTGTTCCTCCCGAACTTTGAAGTCTAGTACGCGTGTTTTCTTTGATTTGATCCACTCACTGAATTCTTTCCATCTTTCACAGGTTGTCTTCTACTCATATCTCTCACAGATTATCTTATATTCACATCTCTCACAGATTGTTTTTGCCTCACACAAATTTTCACACCTCACGTATGTTCTCATTGTCTTACACAATGTCTTTATCTTGATCGTTTTTACGCGATCATGGTTCTATCTCTTCTTCCTCAATATGCATTAGAAGTAAGGTAGGTTCTTCTTTCTCGGTTTCGACTAGAAGAGATTTTTCATTCTTACGTTTTGATGAACTCAAATAAGTACATTTTATTATCATCATTTATCCTATTTATTTGACTTGATTTATTATATTATATATGAGAATCGATACATTAATGTTTACTTTAGTAATTCTCAGGTGAAAACAAGCATTATGTGAAACTTGGATATTTTGGACTAATTATGGAGCAAAACAAGCGAGATGTCAAAAGTCTACTGAAATCCAGAAGATGCGTCATATCTCACTCAACAGTTACGACGCAATATCATACTTAGATGAATTCGAAGACCATTTCCTGACTTCGAAGAATGCGCCGCATGCAATTCTGTCATGCGCCGCATATGAAACTTTGGTCAAAGAAGAAGATCAAGCTCGTTCTACTCTAGATACGCCGCAATATACTTCTAACATACGGCGTATCACTATCAAGATTTCACCAGTTACAATCCAAGACAGCTAAAGTACATGCGCCGCATACAAAGATCAAGTTACGCCGCATCTGAAGACGGTGTACGAATATTCCAGAATATATTAATCTTGGACCCCACGCGAAGTTAAGTCAATGCGGCGCATCTATCAACTCAATGCGCCGCATCGATCCCTCAGACAGAAACTATAAATACCCCAAGGTCAGACGAATTTTAAAAACCTTGGACCTTAGACCTTTTGTATAACCCTAGAGCCGAATTCAGACGACCAAGCAGCACAAGACACACCTCAAACAAAGATACAAGAGCTGTAAGAAGGTCCTGCATGTATTCAATTCATTAAGTAGTTTTGTTTTATTGTTTTAGTACGCTTTAATTCATCAGCATCCGGAAAAATAGTGATAGAAAAGTTGTGAAATTTTACACATCTATGTTGATGTCAAAAAAAAAAAAAAAAAAAAAAAAAAAAAAAAAAAAAAAAAAAGGAAGGAAAAGTTTGAAGTTTGTTTTAACCAACTTATGTAAAGTTTTGTATTAAGTGGGAGATATCACCACTATTTGTTGTTGTATATTATATTTATGGATTGAATGGGAGTTGGCCGTTATGGGAACGCCAACTAAGGTTATTCTTTGATTGAGATTTTGTTGAGTATAATTCGTGTCTACCTAAAGCGTGTGTTTCAAGTGTTAAAGCGTGAGTTATTCAATGATATGAGTCTTATTCATGGGATGGTTGGGAAAGTGATTAACCACACTTAGGATTTTAATTTATCTATTTTGTTTATTTTTCATTTTACACCAATTTGTATCCCAAATATTATCCATACCCTATATCATTTTTCATCCAAACCTTTGATTTATTGAGATTAGGGATTTGAGCAATCTTAAGTATCGTAGTCGTGGATTCGACTATGTATTTATGATTTTGTCGCCCTTTTTGATATAATATTATTGGTGAAGATTACTTGGTCCTATCTTTAGCCCATTCGAGTTAAGGAATTGAGCAATTGCAAGTATCGTGGTCGTGGATTCGATCATGTATTTGTAATTTTGTCGCCTTTTCTGGAATATGGGATCGATAGAGATTAAAAAGGATGATCAACCCTTAACCAACAAACCCTTTTTACCGCTTTAGAATTGTTACTCCTTGTCTTTAGTGGGGGAGATGCGTATACTTGCCAAGCCTATGATAGAATATTCGTCACGACTAAGCAACTAAACGACTTAGAATTGTTTTACATTAAAAATTATTTTGGTTTCTACTTCTTTAAGTGTTTGGTTGTGTGATTATGACAAAACGAATACGTGCTTAAATATAAAAATAAATCCTAATATCTTTTAGGATACATTTTCATATGATTAATTCTAAGGTTTACTTGGGGACAAGTAAAGTTCAAGTGGGGGGATATTTGATGAACTCAAATAAGTACATTTTATTATCATCATTTATCCTATTTATTTGACTTGTTTTATTATATTATATATGAGAATCGATACATTAATGTTTACTTTAGTAATTCTCAGGTAAAAACAAGCATTATGTGAAACTTGGCGATTTTGGACTAATTATGGAGCAAAACAAGCGAGATGTCAAAAGTCTACTGAAATCCAAAAGATGCGTCGTATCTCACTCAACAGATACGACGCAATATCATACTTAGATGAATTCGAAGACCATTGCCTGACTTTGAAGAATGCGCCGCATGCAATTCTGTCATGCGCCGCATATGAAACTTTGGTCAAAGAAGAAGATCAAGCTCGTTCTACTCCAGATACGCCGCAATATACTTCTAACATACGGCGTATCACTATCAAGATTTCACCAGTTACAATCCAAGACAGCGAAAGTACATGCGCCGCATACAAAGATCAAGTTACGCCGCATCTGAAGACGGTGTACGAATATTCCAGAATATATTAATCTTGGACCCCACGCGAAGTTAAGTCAATGCACCGCATCTATCAACTCAATGCGCCGCATCGATCCCTCAGACAGAAACTATAAATACCCCAAGGTCAGACGAATTTTAAAGACCTTGGACCTTAGACCTTTTGTATAACCCTAGAGCCGAATTCAGACGACCAAGCAGCACAAGACACACCTCAAACAAAGATACAAGAGCTGTAAGAAGGTCCTGCATGTATTCAATTCATTAAGTAGTTTTGTTTTATTGTTTTAGTACGCTTTAATTCATCAGCATTGATGGGCTTGTGTCATGTGACTACGGAAGATCATGCACTCCCCTTAATATTGCTTTCCCATTAATTAAAGTTTATATGTTGATGTCTTTGGTGACTTTTATTAGTGCATTGATAACCTCTGTGTCTAGCTGAGTCTTGCTTGGGTCGCCATGCCCCTTCCTCGCCTATTTATTCTAGCGTCTCTAGAAAAGTATGATAGACATAAGTAATCATTAAGGGTTTACTCGCCGATAAGATTAGAGCCAACGAGAAAGGTTTAATTATATACACTTCATATAAAACTAGCAATACAACAAGTGACAAACTATTTAATTATCAGGACAGGTCTTCTTATTGTCTCGAGTATCTATCTGTGTACGTGTGTGCTAATCGCTGATTCGTGCTCATTAGTTTAGTTTTCTATTTAATTATAACCAAACTGTGCCAGTCTCTCAGGCTGAACCCCCTTGCGTTAAATTAGGTTGTATAACTAACTTAGGATATTAAAATACTGATTGGAATAACTGGATAATACGTTCCACTCTTAGTGATCGACACTCTGCTTACCATTATATTCATACTGACCGGGTACACTGCTCGTTAAGTGTGTGTGTTATTGATAAGTCGGCTAAATATAAATTTAAAACTTGAGTAGGCATTAATACTGCTAAACCACAACGACACATCACGCGCATCAAGTTTTTGGCGCCGCTGCCGGGGAGTGAATTGTTATTATCTGTTAATTTGATTAAGTATTTTAATTAGGTTTTTCTATTTAGTTTTTTTTTTAGATTCTAACCACTAACCCTGTTGTATATTAGATAGATTGCATTCATTGTATAATTTGCATATTTACTGTTTTTGTGTGTTTTTGTTTTCTGTATTTTTTTTTGTTTCTTTTTGTTTGTTTTTATTTTTGTTTTTCTTTTTTCTGTATTTTTCTGCATTCTGCTGTCGTTGTATTGTGCTGATACAAACGATACGGCGCATCTGTTTTCACAGATATGGCGTATTGCGTTTAATTTTTATAAAATACAACGCGTTTAATAAATTCGAGTACGACGCATCTTTCCCCAAGATACGGCGTATTCTGTTTTTAATAAGAAATTTTTCTAAACGCTAACGCCATACGACGCATCTGTTTTAACAGATACGGCGTATTTTCTATTTAAATTAAAAACAGTTTTTCGAATTATTAAACAGAAGCGACGCATCGATCTTGTTAGGAATATAAATATTCATATGAAGGTTCAGTCACCCCGAGTATCTATTTAGCATATTACATAGCTCGTAGGCTTATTTATATGAGCTTAGTATTAATAGTATTATTAGTTTTATTAGATTAGTCGTATCTATATTTGTGGAGTGGGTCGGGGCTTTCCCCACTGTCAGCTCACTCCACAGCCCACTAGGGGCACCAATATGTAGAAGTATATAAACCCCTTCCCACACTTGGGAAGGGTGGAACTCTTGTAACCAAACACACACTAATCTAATATTTCAAGGTTTTTCTCTCAAGAGTCTCCCTCTCTCTCTCTAGTTCATCTCATCTCTCTAACTCTAAACCATGGATCTAATCTTCCATGAACCAAGACCACCCGAATCATCCACACAATCAAGATGGTTATTTCCTACAATTGGTATCAAGAGCCATGGTTAGGTTCGGTTTGATTGTGTGTAGGCTTCATTTCTTTTGGTTCGTTGGCTAAACTGTTTTGCTCATTTGTTTTTGTTCGAGTCTTTTGTCTGTTGCTTGAACAACATATACCATTCATCATTATTTACTTGAATTCCTTTTTGGTTTTTGCTTTGGGCTTAACTTACTTTGGGCCACTGATATTAACGTGTGACATTTTGAATACATTTGTGTTCAAAATCATTGGTTTACGTGGGACTTGTGGTGAATGGTAAATGATTTGTGTTGACTGAGTTGGTCAAATTGGTTGTTCTTGTTGTTAATGAGCTGATGGTTTTATTCTTGGTTCATGATGTGGCTCATGATATGGTTCATGTTACTTTTGTTACACTTTGGTGTTTAAAATCATTGTTGTAACGTGAGAATTGTGATGTGTGGTATAAGATTTGTCTTGACAGCTTTGTGGTTCTTGGAATGATGTTCTTGGTTGCTGCTGGTGTTAAAGGGATGTTCTTGAATGCGGTTTGTGGGTATTTTTGGGTGCAGTTTGGATTGTAACCAAAAAGGGGTAAAAGACAAAAGTGTGAGAGTGACAGCTTTGACTGGTCAAACATGCGGTTTGTCTAAGACGCGGTTTGTCTCTATGTTCATGAACGCGGTTTGTCTGTATAGTCATGAACTCGGTTTGTCTATATGCTCACGAACTCGGTTTGTCTATATACTCATGAACTCGGTTTGTCTATATGCTCACGAACTCGGTTTGTCTATCTGTTCTTGGATGCGGTTTGTCTACCAAACCAGTAAAGTCAAACCAAATCATAGATAAAGAAGAAGATGAAGCAGAAATGACACAACGACTCCAAACCAACTAGACCACAACCAACAACCAGACTCAATCTTTTGGAGCACATCTATCATCAACGAGACTCAATCCACAACTATCATCAGTCCAAGAATCTTCAACTGACTCGACACAAACAAGATAAACAACAAATCTAACACTATCCTAAATCCCACGGCTACCACAAACTACACTCCCATCTCCACTTCATCTAAACAAGACTCGTACGAATTAATTAAAAGAATCTCAGAAACGGGTCAAGTACTTATCTAATATTACTATGAACTTTATTGAACCCTCATCTTCATTGATCAAAAACGTAAATGTAATATGCCGATTTCAGTTTCATTTTTTTCGTGTTAATTGAAAGAAACATCAAGACTCTTTTAAAGTCCAACACACGAAAAGATATACCATCATCAATCGTTATTGAAGCATTACTTCAGGGACTATCCGAATAAATAGAGATAAGAAATATAACACTTACGTTATTTTCTTTCTCCGATTCGTGTAGACTCGATCAAAAACAAGAAATGAACAATCATCATCGATCCAACTTTTGAAGTTTATACTTCATTAATATCCGAAAAATTAAAAGAATAATTAAAACAATTTAGTGTTTTAATCTCTCTTTTGATTCGGTTAGAAAAACACTTGAACAACCTTACCCGAGACCCTAAGGATGGATCTTGAAGACGTATGTCTTGATCGGTTTTGAGCATCGAATGAAACCTTAGGGTGACCTGATGAGTTTAGATATGAATTTGTAAGTTTGGTGAGAGGTGTTAGTGAAAAGGGTCGGATTTGTTCATGGTATTGGAAATGATGAGGGTTTGAGTGATTACTGATATGTGGTTGCTGCGTTACAAAGACAGGGAGGCGGATTAGTTGGTAATGAAGATGGAGATTAGGGTTTGGGTGAGAGGCTGTTGATAGTGAGATGGGGGGGCTAAGATTAATAAGGGATTAGGGTTTGAGTTATGTATGAGGTGGGAGTTAAATACCGGATAATTAGGGTTAATTGGATCGGGTTATATTATAATTGTGTTGGGCCGGTGATAATCTGGTATGAATATGGGTTAAGAGTGTGTTGGATCGGGTTATCATATATTTTTTTTTCCATTAGACCGAGTGGCTTACAAGCAGACTGCACTGGGCCGGATATTGATTCATGTTATGGAAGTTGGGCCTAGTTCTCATGGTGGGCCAAGTTAATACTCATGCAAGAACGTTGGGCTTAATACAGTGTAGTAAACTTTTGTTGTATGATTACTTGGAAAATTTGGGTGATATGGTTGGATCTACTAAATTTATTGTGGATGTAAACGTCACGGCTGGAATTTGGGAATATGATGGTCTTCATGATTTCAGAGTTGTGGATTTATCAGCATTGTTCTATTAGTGCCTACGACTTGAGTGAGCCTGCAATTTGATCGTTGCAATTTGAATTATAGCTGACAAATAACAATTTGTTTAAATTGCGATTTGTCAAGTTGCGTTTTGACTTGTTGCGACTTGACTGATTGCAATCTGACCAGTTGCGATTTGACGATTGCGAGTTGACACTTGCGATTTGACTAATTGTGATTTGGTTGATTGCAATCTGATTTGTTGCAAGTTGACAACCTGTGACTTGACTTGTTGCGATCTGATCAAGTTGTGATTTGACTTCTTCGACTTGAATTTTAAAGATTAGTATTGCAATTCACTCTTAGTTGTTCTTGTTAGTTTTACGGTTTCTCTTGTAGGTTTTAGAAAATCCCGCGAAAGATTCGATTTCTCGGTTTAAATCTCAAGAGCTGTAAAATCCCGTAAAATTAATTTTGGACAAGTAGGCGGGACTTGGATTTAGACAAAATAAAACTTACGGGGTTTGACTATTTTTTCGGGATAAGTTTGTGCTTCAAGATCAGCAGGAATTGGGAAATTATGGTAACTTGGTTGGTTTGTTAATTCACGGGTTGGTGTACTTAGTGTCACAAACATCTCGGGGTGGATGGATGCACGATGTTTGATGACCCTTGCTCAAGCGTATTTAAGGTGATTAGACCTGGATGTTCAAGAAGTGGATATATACAATAAAGGATGGAAGGTTGGGTATATATCACTACCTATATTTAAAGGAGTTACGTTGTTGTGCTCAATATAGGTTCTAAATCACAATTTGCAATTTAAGGTGATTAGACTTGAATGTTCACGAAGTGGATATATACAATTAAGGATGGAAGGTTGGGTATATATCACTACCTATATTTAAAGGAGTTACGTTGTTGTGCTCAATATAGGTTCTAAATCATAATTTAGTGCAAGTTTAAGTCGCGGACTTGTTCTTTATCAAGCTTCATCAAGTGATTGTTGTTTCTCAAGCTTCTAATGGGATTGTTGTTCAAGATCTTCTCAAAAGGTAGTCAGGCTTAAAGACAAGAGGTGATTTGTTTGGAGACATGTTTTAACCTTTTACTCACTTTAAAGTCATATGCATTTCATCAAGCGGTTTTGGCATATTACGAGCTTCAATGAATTGTTAATCTACTAAACCATTGATGATGAGGAAAGCAAGGGGTTACTACAAGAGAGTCTTAATCACCATCTTCGTTGCAGTAGTTTCATTTGTCTCTTTCCATGTTTTGTGCCTGACAAATTCACAAACATCACGGACTCTCAGCTTTGGCAAAAAGGTCATTTCATGTCCTTTTTGAGGGGGAGAATTATCGCAAGTTTCCTAGAAGTTCCGTCTCCAGCGATGTGAATCTTAGCAGTTTCGGTTACAGCGGGTCAGATCGTAGCGATTCAGGATTCAGTGGTTCAGTCTACAGCAGTTTGATACTTACTGTTGTGCAGTTAGTTCTTGAATTTATTTCTCAGATAAATCTCAAGAACTGTAAAATCCTGTACACAGTACGACAACTATTCCACATCCAAGTAGCTGGGTCAGACAGCTTTATTTGATAGGACTGACTATGAGTCATGGGCACTTCTAAGAATTAGCGCATGTTTCTTCTCTTTTTGGCTAGTCAACAGCACAAGATGATCACGAAGTTAATCAGGTATTCTTTATTTGTGATTGAAGTTGAATTTCACGAAGGCGTCTACTTATTTTATCTTGAAGTCGGGGTTGGTTGGATGCATGACCTTCAATGATAACTTGCTCGTGCTTGAAATTTAAGTTGAAGACTTGGGTTATCTAGTTACCAGTTTTCGGGGTAACTATCACTTAAGAGTTATTGGAGTACTCAGTGTCACACGTCAATGACGTTGTCGATAATCGCAAGAGGTGTTAATGTCTCATACTTTGGTTGGGTATTGAGCACTTAGAGATTTGCTTGGAGCATTAATTCTCTACACTGTTCTTCCAACATTAGTGCAAGCTTAAGTAACAAATTTGGGGACTTCCACTTCAGTTTTTCAGTATTGGTATATCGGGTTCCTTCATCAAGTGGTCACTAATCTGTGTACGAGGTTGGTTAGTTGGACAAAGGTGTAAAAAGTTGTGATGTGATCTGTAATTCTTCACAAGATATTCTTTACCCAAACTGATGTTCACCAAAAATCAAAATCAGTCATGCCACATTCAATCTGTTACTGCCTCACGGTTTCTTCTTGGTTTTGTAAAATCCCGCGAAAGAACTTATTTCTCGGTTTAAATCATAGATTTGTAAAATCCCGTGATAATGGACTATGCGCTCTTAACCATGATCGGGTTAAAACCATTATCAATGTTCAGTTAATGCATCATGAAGGACTTGATCGGGGCATTTAAACGACCACAAGGTGACTACGGCGTGAATTCATTATTATTTATTTGAGGCTGAAGTGAAATTTCATGGGTGCGTGTACTTAGTATCTGAAGATATCGGGGAGGTTGGATGAAGATTCTTCGAGATCCTTGTTCGAGCTTTCAATACAATGACGAGGACTTGGATATCTAGTTATTTTGTCTTTTTCTCTATTTACAAAATAACTATCACTTTAAGGAGTCACGTTGTAGTGCTCAGTGTCACTCGAAGTTGTGGATATCCAAGAGGTGATGTACGTCTTATACTTGATGGTTGGTTGGTTGAAGAGTATAGAGTACTTAGGGATTCGATGTTGCACGAAGTCTCTACACCGCTCTTTGTCACGCATTAGTACAAGTTTAAGTCACAAGTTCGGGTTATATTACTTCAGTATCAAGTTCATCATATTGGGTTTTCTCCATCAGTGGTCACTACATCAAGCCGACAGAATGATAATGGGGTTGGTAACGAGTTAGATGAGAGAAGAAGTAAAGAGAGAGTAATGACGTCTGTACAAGTCAGTGCAGGCCTCGCTCTTCATCATAATGACGTCTGTACACTTCAGTGCAGGCCTCGTTCTTCATCAAATGACGTCTGTACAAGTCAGTGCAGGCCTCGCTCTTCATCATTATGACGTCTGAATACCTCAGTTCAGGCCTCGTTCTTCAAAGAAAAGAAAAGTGTACGCTTGAGTGCACTTTATCTTCAAAAGAAGAGGAATCTTCTTATTTATGGCCATTCTCATCAACAAGATTCATGCTCTTTCCGTGCTTATTCAGTCTTCAAGTGGATCGGCGCATATTGGAGTATATTTTTATTCACGTATTCAACCAAAAATTGCAGTTGACAGGCATATGCAATTTTTGAGGGGGGGAAAGGGTGAATAAACAACATGTTAGTCTTCAAGAACCGTCAAGTGGAGCTACTTACCGTTGATGGTATTCATATTCACTAGTTCAATCATCAAAAATTGCAGTTGGAAGGTATATGCAATTTTTGAGGGGGGGGGGGGAAGGGTGAATATTAATCTACATGTTGGTTGATGATTGAGAATTGGTCATACGACTCCTGAATACGTCAGTTCAGGAGTCGTGCAAACCATGTTTCTCCAACACTGCTTCTTCCGTCTATCAAGGTGTTGAAGAACATGGTCATGGAATGCTAATCTACATATTCTCACGGGCTGGTACAATCAGCAACAATGGGTTTCTAGTCAATGCTTCATGTACACGTCATTAGGCTACATGTACACATCATGATGATGAGTCCGATTAATTGTAACCATCATGGGGGAGAGAAATGTGTACACCAAGGACGCACAACAGGTTCACGTGATCGGGCTTAATCATATATTCCGGTATTGATAACCGCAGAGATGATCAGTGGTTCAACTTGTTACCTTGGTATTTACGTTTCACTGTTACGTCATGGGCTGATTAATCGTAACCATCAGGGGAGAGAGAATGTGTACATCAAGGACGCACAAGAGGTTCACGTGATCAGGGCTTAATATCCAAGGATGGATACATACTATAGATGATCAGTGGTTCAACTTGTTACTTTGGTGTTATACTTAAGACTGAAGAAGGTCGAGTCGTCAGTCTATTCTACATTCTCTGTTGGGAGTTATCATCTCATGTGTATGCTGCGGGCTGATGGGTTACATGTAAGGTTACTGGAAGGCATTGGGTGAGATGAAGATGATTGGTATTCTGTTCCTCCACATTGGGCAATCCTGAAGAAGGTCGAGTCTACAGTCTTCTCTACATTCAAAAATGTTGAGCTCTTTTTCTTACAACTTGATATTTAACTTAATCCCATGACAGTTCTTGTTTGATGAGTTATGGAGTTAAGTTAGGTTCAAGTTGTTCTGTAGTTTAAGGTTAGGTCCAACTTGATTTTAACCTAATCTCATGACAGTTCTTGTTTGATGAGTTGTGAGGTTATGCTGAAATCAAGTTGTTACTGGGCTTAAATTTGTGGTTTAGCTTAACCTCATGACAGTTCTTGTTTGATGAGTTGTGGGGTTAAGCTAGATTTCAGTTGAGGCTCAACTTAAACTATCGAAAAGATGCCTAAGGTTTTTGTCGGCGTTTCTTAAGGACGCTATGTGTTAGAAGACTAAAGACGGCATGCATTTGGTTACCTAAAGACTTCTTCTTATTATGGGTGTTCATCCAAAGTCTTCTTCTTCTTCCTATTTTGGGTGATCGTCTGAGGTTGTCAGATTGGGGGAGAGCACTAATTAGGGGAGAGTGAAAAGCCAGAATCATTCCCTGATTGAAAGTGCTCACATTGCTCTTCAGCAAGTCAAGTGATGAATGCGGTGAAGATTCAGAATGCTGAGGAGTAATGGTTTCTGGTTCGTATCCTTGTACATATATACTTATTCATATTTTATACCATCTTGTAAATAGTTATATAGAAATCTTGCTAATTGTAAATAGAGAAACTTAAAATCAGAAAAACCCATAAAAAATTGAAAAATAGAAAAGACCAAAAATAGTTTCACCTAGGCATGTCTTCTGTTTATCGATAACATTTACGGACTTAGAAATGTCATTCAATAATGGCACGGGTCTTTAAATGAAGCTCAAGCAGAAGTTATACAAACCGGTTAAAACATGTCTAAATGGCTTGCTATTACTTTAGATAGCAACCGCGCTTCATATTGGGGAAAGCACGTCGCCAAAAAAGACGGTTGTTCCTCCAACTGGGTGATGTTCACCTGGGCATGGATTACTTCATATCCATGTTTCCTGATTTGATGTACGTTTCAGTGCATCATTTCTTGTAAAAGAAGAGAAATCTTCTTAGTATAACAAATAGTTTTCATTATATGATTCTTCTGAAAATTATTTGTGAGACACTTGGTGAATATGTGTTGTATGAAATTTGTTTATACTTGGATTATGCATAAAATTTGTCACTCAATCAACGACTACAAAACCTCATGACAGTTCTGGTTTGATGAGTTGTGGGGTTAAGCTTGATTTTAGTTGAGGCTCAACTAGAATACGGGTCATTGATTGAGGGGGAGAGTGAATTCAAATTTTATATCATCAAACGGGTTTCTTGATTAATTCATGACTCTTAGAAAAGGTTTTGCAGTTAATGGGGTATTAGTTGAAGAGGATATTGCTTAAATATATCAAATGACCAAGTGTGTTAGTTGCTAGAAAGTTTAGGACATTATGTGCAATTTGCTTGTAGTATCCTAGCTTCATATAACTAGAAGGTTCATTTGTATCTCTTTGGAATCCTCGTTTAATCCCCTAGATACATTAAAACTCAAAATCTGAAAGAAGTTAGAAAACCCGATGTGTTTGATGTTCTTGAATGCTCCACTGACATTTGTATGAACTAAGTGAATGAGTTTCAAATGTTGTTTGTCTCTGCTGCTTAATGGTTGTTGATATTGTGCATATGTTCTCAGGATTCGCTTAGGTAGATTGCTATTATGTTAGAATCATGTTCCTAAGATCCTGAATTAAATATTGAAATCTGTGTGAATTGCCATGTTCATGATTGCTATTTGCTCTTCATGCTAGATAGTGGTTTGACGTAGTTCCTGATTGGGGTTTGATTATAAGATGAATTTGGTATTATAATGTGGCAAGCTGCTGAAGGGTAGCTATTAAAGAATAGTGTATCTGTATGCATGTATATCTGTGTTGATATTCTTATGCAGATTCCATAGCCAAAATGAATGTGCCAGTTCCCATTCTAACCATTTAATCAAACGTTCAAATTCTATTGATTGGCTCGGAATTCACCATGACAACAACATCGGCAGCAACAACAACAACAACACCTTCACCTCCACCACCATCATTTCAACAAAGAAGTACTTACTCAGATCTCGCCAAGTGGGGATCAACAATACTTGAGAAGATGTGTTGGTGGATGGATAATTGATGTTGACCACTGATTCACTCAGAAAAGCGGGTGATTATATCGTCTGCGCAAAAAGGTCAAACTCATATGTGTCATAATAATCAATTTGTGCAAAATCAGCAGTGAATCTCCCTCTTAGATTAAGGGGGAGCAAAGTATGTTTCATCATCAGAACATGTTAAACCTGACCACATTTTCTCCCATGTTTTTTAAATTATTTAAATCAATTGGGATCACAAATCTCAAAAGGTTTGAAATTTTTGATCGGGGGAGAGAATGTGATTTAAATATGAAACCTGATGAAAATGTGATGTTTTGGATTTAAGTGTAAGCTCTCCCATATGTGCTAAACTCTTTTGTATACCAAGGCACATATTGAGGGGGAGCAAAATGTTTTGAATGTGAAAGTAAGCTCTCCAGTAAGTGCTAAACTCTTTTGTATACCAATGCACTTATTGAGGGGGAGCAAAGGATTTGGCATGCATCTTATGTGAGCAAGGCTCAGACTTCACCAATGAATTGACGATAGCTAAAGTCAGTAGTCGAAAGGACATGTCCTGGATGGGTAATAATTTCAAGCCAGTTTATCTGGTGATGTAAGCGTGTCTCGCAAAGGACGTGTCTGAGTAGAATGTACCGATTTCGAGCGATCTTCCTTGAATATGATCTGGACGGGTAATAATTTCAAGCTAGTTTACTAGTGATGTAAGCGTGTCTCGCGATGATCATGTTCTTGGAAAATCAATCAATTCAAAAGTGCGAGCTTCACCTGACATGTGCAAATTTATAAAACAATCATTTGAGCACATGTTGAGGGGGAGCATTTGAAAAATATAAAACTCTCAAGTGTTTGCAAAAATGTGTTTCAGAATCATGAACACTTTGAGAGATTTTTCAAAGATTTGGTTTGGCAATCGTGGATGAATACCAAAGACCGACCATTTTAATTAATGCATGGAGTTATAAGGATGGTTAGGTTAGGCTCAAGTTCCCACGATCCCGCCAGAGCCGGAGGGATCTACCCAGGGACAATCCACTAGTTAGTGTAGAAGTCCTTAGGTATGATTAAAAAGGAGAATAGTGGATAAGGGAAAAGTGCCTACTGAGATGGAGCTAGTACTGGAACAAACCCAACAAGGTACTAGTAATGAAGTCTCGGTAAGCACTGAAGGGGTTGAAGAATGAAAAAGAATTGTAAAGATAAAGGGTGAAAAGAAATAGCCCTCCTTACAACTTAGGCAGAAAACCGGGTCAATACATATGCTGTCAGAATCACATAGTTGATTGCTGGCATTGAAGACAAAGTATCATGGACCCAGTGATACGCTGCACAACCCTCCCTAGCCACTCAAGGTCCCTCAAAGGATTCTTGTTTCAATTGTCACGGAGTTCAATACATTCCTATCGTCTCTCTCACTCCGAGTTAGATGATATTGAAAAGGTGGCAGTCCTCTCCAGCCTCCGATCACCAAATCAAAACGCACAATAGAGTCTAGAGCCACGAGATGCATAAAAAGATCTCATAGGAACACGAATTATTTCTACACTGGGTGCTCAACATTAAGGACACCAGTTGTAAGCTTATGAGTCCTACGCAGATCTTAGCAATCTGCCAGAACATTTATGAGAGAATCTACTAATGTAATTCTCAATGATTGAATGGAAATTCCTGCCAGGGTCAACATCAAGCAGCCCTGAAAGCAGGTCACTTCGGTAATTCTTTATGGATTACGCTTAGTGGTCGCGACAGTCTCAAACGGTCTACAGTCGTGGAGTGATCTCCAGCGACTCACCTAATCGCTGATGTGCTACGGTTCGATCTTAAAAAGCCCTCTGTGGGTTTTCGATTAGGAACGGTCTTGGTAAGGATTAGAGAGAGTTTTCACACTATGCTGTTAACAATCTTGAAGTCCGAACCTGTAAGTACCGGACGTTTTATTGCTAACTGTCGTATGCAGGAACTTCTGGCGATTGTAGCTGATTGCTGTTGCAGCTGTTTGCGGTTGTAGCTGATTGCTGTTGCAGCTGTTTGCGGTTGTAGCTGATTGAGGTTGCAGCTGAATGCGGTTGTAGCTGATTGAAGAAAAGATGCCAATCCTATACCACATGTTCACACTACATCATCATTGTAACTCAACAAAGTCATGATCAACCTAAAAGACCTTTAACACGGCTTCTGCAAACTCTGATGCTAAAGATCATGACACCAAATAGTGTGAGCATGTCGGCTCAAAGAATAACACATCACATGGAAACATACTGCTGAAAGATGACTTGGAAACAAATGTTGGATGATAAAGTCGAAGAATACTCAAAGATCATCCAAGATAGAAGAACAGTCATCAAAAGATCACTGCTAAAGACACAAAGTTTCAAGACGTTGAAGAATCGAAGACTACGAGCTATGAAGTCAAGATCAAAAGATCAAATGCTAGAATTCGAAATATTATTTCCGGGGTGACCTCCCTTAGGGGGAGATTGTTAGGAATATAAATATTCATATGAAGGTTCGGTCACCCCGAGTATCTATTTAGCATATTACATAGCTCGTAGGCTTATTTATATGAGCTTAGTATTAATAGTATTATTAGTTTTATTAGATTAGTCGTATCTATATTTGTGGAGTGGGTCGGGGCTTTCCCCACTGTCAGCTCACTCCACAGCCCACTAGGGGCACAAATATGTAGAAGTATATAAACCCCTTCCCACACTTGGGAAGGGTGGAACTCTTGTAACCAAACACACACTAATCTAATATTTCAAGGTTTTTCTCTCAAGAGTCTCCCTCTCTCTCTCTAGTTCATCTCATCTCTCTAACTCTAAACCATGGATCTAATCTTTCATGAACCAAGACCACCTGAATCATCCACACAATCAAGATGGTTATTTCCTACAGATCTTTATCAATACGGCGCATCTACTAAATCAAAAATCTTGTATTTTGAAACGTAACGAAAATACGGCACATTAGCTTTTTTTAATACGACGCATTTAATTTTAATAAATATAATCGATTTTTGATAATTTAAACTTGATACGGCGCATTCTAATTCATAAGCGGTGTATCTGTTTTCTGAATAAAAGTCTGATTAAATTTTAACGTAATAAGATACGGCGTATCCAACTTTCTGGATACGGCGCATCATTTGCAGATATCAGCAACTTTTATTTTTTGTATTCCGTTTTCGTTGTTAATTTTCTGATATCATACTTTCTTGAACATACCCTACTGATGCTTTTGTGATGATTTCAGGAAGTGCATGACCAGGAATTCAACTAACAACTTGATTAAACCTTTCGAAGATCCTGAACGAGCCTTACATTCGCTTAAAAGGCTTTTCAACACAAAAAGCTTTGAAATTTCAAGTTCGTTCGAGCTTGATTACTTTTCTGAAGAGAAGGAGGAAGAAGAAACAGAAACAATGACGGAAAACACTACTATGGAGGAATACATGAACAAAACCCGTGCTGATTACAGTTCAGGAGTTGCTAGACCGAAGTTTGATGAAAAGTCAAAGTTTGAGTTGAAGGGTCAGTTTCTCAAGGAGCTAAGAGAAAATGCTTTCAGTGGAACAGAACATGAAGATGCTAATGAACATGTTGAAAAAGTCCTCGAGATTGCAGATTTGTTTACTACAGAAGGAGTCTCTGACGATCAACTTATGCTAAGAATCTTTCCAATTTCGCTTAAAGGAGCTGCTAATAAGTGGCTAAGGAATGAACCTGCTAGTTCAATCACAACATGGGAAGATTTGAAGAGCAAATTCCTGAAAAGATATTGTCCACCTGCTAAAACTGCTAAAAAGATGGAGGCTATCAACAGTTTCAAGCAAGAGCCTGATGAAACTCTTTATCAAGCTTGGGAACGATTTAAAGACTTATTGATGAAATGCCCTCAACATTATCTAAATCCAATGCAGGAGATAATATTGTTCTATCAAGGATTGGACGTGCCTACTAGACAAATCTTGGATGCTAAGGGAGCTGTGCCTCAAATGAGTGCAGCCGATGCTAGAAAAGCTATCCAAGAAGCTGCTGATCACTCTCAAAAATGGCACGACGGAACCTCTACTAGATCTAAGAGCAGCACTAATTTTGACGGGTTTGCTGCAATTCAAGCTCAATTGGATAAAATTAGTAGAGAGATGAAGAAGCGTGATGAGAAAGTTTATGCTGCCCAAGTTGGATGTGAAAAATGCGAAGGACCTCACTACACTAAAGATTGCCCTAAAAAGAATGAAAGTGAGACTTTTGAAGAAGCATACTACACACAATTTGGACAACCATTCCAACCTTCAGGAAGATTTAGGGAAGCTGCTCCGGGATACTATCAAAAGAACAACTATAATCCCACTTGTCAAGAAAGGAGGCAGACTTTGGATGACACTCTAAAGCAAATTATGGCCGATGCTGCTAAAAGACATGAAGAGAACACCGCTATGATCAAAGAAATCTGAGCCTCAACGGATACTATAACAAGAAATCAAGGAGCTTTGATCAAAGCATTGGAACAACAAATCGGACAAATGAGCAAGGTTCTTCAAGAAAGGGGATACGGAAGTTTACCTAGCTCAACTGAAACTAACCCAAGAGATCATGTCAAGGCCATATGCACTACTGAAGAAGTCACGCCTAACATATCTTTTCCTAGAAGATTGATGAATGGTAATGATGCTGCAAAGCCCGAATTTTTGATGAAGCGAAAAGTGTACCGCTTTTAGGGGGTCATTTAAGCCCTAAATCGTATTTATTTGATCAAATATTGCCCTAAATCGTTCCTTTTGTCATTTTAGGTACTTTGGAGAAGAAATCTGGAAAAGGAAGCATTTTGGACGTTTTTGGAGCATAAAAGTGAAGAAAACGACAAAGTATCAAAATCGGCTGGAAAAGTACCTTTGACGGCGTCAAGTATTGCTCTTGACGGCGTCATGGCTTGGCAAAAAAGGTGGATATGAAAAATACACATGATAAGCCAGAGAATTTTACAATGGAAAGTCTGACGGCGTCACCCTTTGAAGTGATCAAGGTCGTCACGGTTTAAGCTAAAGAGGGACGGCGTCAAGCCATATTCTGACGGCGTCAAGCTTTGATAAGCCAGAGCAGATTTTGGAGGTCTAAAGAGGGACGGCGTCAGGAAGGCCATCCGGGAACCCTAGACACGGCGAGGTGATGGCGTCAAGATCTACAACGTGACGCCGTCAGCCCTTAAACTCTATATATAGTTTTGCAATTTTTTGTCATTAGTGTGCAACTTTGTGAAGAGAAACCCTAAGACGAATTTCTGCCATTTTTAAGGGTTTTCACACCCTTGGATCTCCCATGTTTAATTAAATATAAGTATTCATTTAATCAATCAATATGTCTATGTGTTGTTTGATTATATCTTGTTCTTGTCTTTTGATTAACATGCTAGGCTAGATTTATCTTGTGTTTGCTTAGATCTAATGAAACCTAGCTATTGATTATTGGTTATTAGTGTGTTATTAATTGTATTGGATGATTGTTTATCGATGTTAGGCTTAAGAAAACTGGCTAACTTCCTATACGGTAACTTGCTTGAACGTCTTAAGAAACATGAACCAATGCGTACTAAGGTTTTTATGGTTGTATTTAATGCATGAGCGAATTCTAGTGATCCCATGTTAGGAGCTTCTTAGCCGGCTCGACATAGGAGTGAAGTAGGAGCTCATAGAGTTGGGGAAGTACGTACGCCACCCCACGATTGGTATTAAGGAATACACCCGTCATCCACGCAATTAATACACACTAATCAACCGGAAAAAGATAGTTAGGGAGTAAGGAAATCTAAGTAAACACATTTCTCTCCACATAAGTTTCACAACCTTTTCATTTTCAGTCATTTTATTTTATTTGCATTTGTAGTTATTTGGGTTAGTTGACTAGCAACTAATTCCGCCCACTCCTTCAAAACCCGAGATTTTACTTGCTTTCATAAAATATAAAAAAATACAAAAAGAATCTTCTCTCACCCTTAGACCTATTAAAGTAGTTTTTCAATCCTAACGACACTATTCCCCTAGAGAATGATCAATCCCCCGGTACTTGCCACTTCACTATACTACATCGGTCAGATACACTGCCTGGTGGGGATTGCAAGCCTCTCGAGATCCCTCGAGAGGTAAAACCTGTTGTAAGGTCGCAAAACCACGCATCAAGTTTTTGGCGCCGCTGCCGGGGAATAGTTATTGTTTAGGTTGAATTTCTTTTTTATTTTATTAGGTCTACTCACTAGATTCCTTTCTAGTGAGATTTTTATTTTATTTTTTTAGGTTTTCTTTAGTCTATCTTTTTTCTTCGTTTCTTTGTTCGTAACCATTACCATCCGATATCATGGAAGGTGGTAATATCCTTGATCCCAACAACCCACCACCACAACAACCACCACCACCTCCTAGAGCCCGTACCTTAGGAGACTACTCCCGTCCTAGCCACCATGGCTATCGAAACACCATTGAGGTCACTCAAGGAGCCAATGTCACTCCCTTGCGATCCGACACCATCCGGTTGGTGCAAAGCGGATGCGGATTCCATGGACTTCGTTCCGAAGATCCTAATCAACATCTCAAGGACTTTCTCAAAATTGTTGATTCTATAGACCTTGATGTTGCCACGCGAGAGACGACCCGACTGCGTCTCTTTCAATTCTCTCTGCGGGACCAAGCTAGTCAATGGCTAGAGCGTCTACCCGCAGGATCCATCACCTCTTGGGATGATCTCACCACTCGTTTCCTTGCTCAGTTTTTCCCCCCGGGAAGAACTACCAAGCTAAGGAATGATATCTTGATGTTCCAACATTGTCAAGGCGAAACCCTCTACGAGGCATGGACTCGATTCAAGGACTTACTCCAAAAAGTCCCTCACCATGGCATAGAACTTTGGCTCCAAGTCCAAATCTTCTATGACCATATCAATCTCTCCACGAGGCAAATCATTGACCAAGCGGCCGGTGGTAAGCTACGTGATCTAAGTGCGGAACAATCATGGGCTCTCCTAGAAGATCTTGCTCTTTATGACAACGAAAGTTGGAGTGATCCCCGTGATTTGAATAAAACGGTCAAGGCAATATCTTTGCCTTCGAACAATTCAAGCACTTCCGACCGTAGGATCATAGAACTTGAAGACCAATTCAAGTTTCTTATGAAATCCTACGAGGCTCCTAAACCTTCAAGCCAAGTGAACAAAATCACTTCTTCATGTGAATTATGTAGTGGTCCCCACGACACTCGTGATTGCATGGAACTCCCCGAACAAGCTTTTGTGGACTACGCATCCTCGCGTACCGACGGAGCGGGAGACAAGTGGTACACTTTCAAACCCGAGCCAAACCCCTACGGTGATTCATATAACCCCTCATGGAAAAATCACCCAAACCTTAGGTGGACACAAAACCAAAACGCACAACAAACCAATTCTTCCAACCCACCTAATCGTTTTCAATCAAGCGGTTCATCCTCGAACCGTACTTTCAATAACAATCCTTCCCACAATTATGGTAGTACCAATAATCTTGAAGGATTGATGTCTAAATTTATGGCATCTCAAGAAGCTAGGATAGCTAGATTCGAATCCGAATTCAATCAACAACAAACGGAGATGACCAATAAAATTGACAACTTATTGAAAGCCCTCAATAACCAAGTGCTATTACCTCCACATAAGGACGCTAGGAACACAAATAGCGGACCCCAAATAAAAGACCCCTCTTCATCCAAACACGTCCACTTCGTCAACATTGTCACTATCAAACCAATTGATAGGAATGAGGATAATATTGAGCCTGAGGATGAGGTTGAGAAAATCGAGGTTGATAAAGAAGTTAGGGAAAGTGAGATTGAAGAAGTAGATGATGGTGAGGACTACTTCAATAGGCTACCCACTAAGGAAGAGCGCGCATATCATACAGACTTATTCGATGACCCCGAGACACCATACTTCCTAGGTAGACCAATTATAAAAATAGGCGATCCTTCTAATCTCAACATACCATGCAACATCGGACATTTGCATGTTTGAAAAGCTTACATCGACCTTAGATCGCCCATAAACATCATGACTAGAGCCCACTACAACTTAATAATGAAAAATCAACTTGGGTATAGGATGTTCCCTGATAAGGGTTGGATGAGTAACTTCACGGGAAGAGTTAAGGGATTACCGGTTTATATAGGAAACTTCACCTATATCACCGAATTTTTAATTGTAGAAGATATCCGCCCAATAGTCGATGCATCCTTAACTCAAGTAGTTTTTGGAAAACCATTTGTTGAGGTCTCTAGAATGACTTATGAACCTTCCTTAGGGATAGTTGGATTTAAGGATGAGACCGATGAGGTAAACTACCAAATGCCATATAAGATAGAGCAATTCCAACACTTGTCAAATATTGAGAAGGAGCTTAAGCAAGCGGTCTACTATAGGAATGATGAGGATAGAAATAAAGGAGTAGACTATGTTATGGAAAAGATATCCGGTTTCTACAAGGATTGTTTGAAATTAGGACCGGAATATAAAACCGGAAATGAGAATGACCTAGGAACCGTGACCAATGATGGAATCACGTAATATAGAGTGACTTTGAGTCTAGCTACAAGACTCGTTAATAAAGAAAAGCGCTTCTTGGGAGGCAACCCAAGCTTTATTTGCTTTGTGTGTTTATTTCCTTGTTTGTTTGATTTTATTTGTTTCCGTATGTATGTTTAATTTTTATTATTATTGATTCATGTTCAAAACTAAATTGTGAAAATGCTTTATCTTGTTTTTAACTTCGTCTTAACTACATATAAAGGTATTTTGCAAAAGTTAAGTGTAAGGGAAATCCAAATCGGTTTATTAGAACAAATGAACATGAATCGTAATAATAATAAATTAACATACATATTAGTATTTGTTTGAGTCAAATGCTTGTATCGAGTCATAATGATGTTTTGCAGGAATTCCAGGAAGTAAGGTATAGGTTTTTCCAGAAATTTTCCGGAAACTTAAAATGAGAATTCTGTCAGATCATTTCTGACGGCGTCAGGTTTTAATTTTCTGAAAATTTTGAAAGTTTTGTTTTCATAAAAAGTTTTTATTAAATCTCTAACTTATAATCTCCAGGAATCTGCAAAATTATCATTCCACAAGCATTATATCCTTATATAGAATTTATCCCGCCGATGCTATGCAGGTTTTCGTGTTTGTTTTCTCAGGTTTAACAGGTTATTTTGGACAAGGAGATGTATGTGGAATCAAGCTTATGGCGATGCATTAGCCTTGGAGCTTCTACTTTCTCTTGGAAGAAGATCTAACCATGTTACTTCTTTATCCACCGAGCGAATCAGGGGAGTATTTGATTTCATTCTTTTACCTTATTACTTTTACATCTTGTTATTTGAACATTGGGGACAATGTTCATCTTAAGTGTAAGGGGGGGTAAAAGTACGATACTTTAGAGAATGCAATTGCACTTGATTTTTGTTTATTTAATGGTAGATGTGTAATAAAACTGAGATAAATACCTATTAGGGCAATTTTAGTGCCAAATTTAAAATTTTTTACAACATTTAGGACTGAAACTTTGATCTTAATGAGCGTCTCATTGATAGGAGTTATATGACTAGCACAAAAACCGTACCACTAAAAAATTTTCCACCCCAAATATGTGAGGTTCGCCCCTAGAATTGGTAGGAAAAGCATTTATGCTATAATGTGTGTACCGGTAGCACTTAGATTCTAGAACTTGCGTTAGGACCATTCCGAGGCCACAAGTGAGACTACATTCGTGTAGTTAGATTTACTACATGATAAGAGGCATTAGGATTAACCCATTGTTTTACACCTGTGTTTTTGTTATAATTACATTGGCTACATTGGTCAAGTAATTCTCCCACACCCTTTGCGTTGTACTCATTCTTAGTACACGATACCCCTAGTACACCCTCAGAGCCTATCTTTTCGTTTTGACCTTTAAGCATTTTACTTAAAGGAAGAATTTGTTACACCCCACTTAAATGTACACCCAAATCGCCTTAGCCTACCTTGTATGCACTCATTTTTAGTGCATTATTGTGACAACATTTGTTTTAAACCCCAAGTTAATTATCTAATTGATTACATGGTTGCTAAGTCGAGTCATATCCTTGTACATATTGTTTTGGGACGATTGGGACTCATGGGTAAAGTACTAGTGTAATGGAGTAATGGGGAAGAACATCGTTTATTACCCCCATATGTGCTAAATATTTTAAAAGTACTCCAAGTGTTTCGATTATCTTAATTCGAGTCATTAGAATAGTTATTTGTAAAATTATGTAAAAGTTCAAGTGTAAGGGGAATGCAACGCCCCTAAGATGTATTATTTTGGATGGTAGGGCAAGAATGAATGAAAAAAAAAAAAAAAAAAAAAAAATCAAGAAAAATACAAAAAAATGAGAAAAAGAAAAGTAGAAAAAACATACGGACTACCATCCCGTTTCATTTTATGTTTATTTTATGTTTTTGTTATTTTGTTTTTAGCTTAAGTCGAGTCTAGTCTTGGCTTAGCAACGCCATATTGTACATGTAATTAATCAAGATCTTTAACTCGCCACCAGTAAAATATCCCTTATCCAACAAAACCGTGTTTATCATATCCCTACACCTCACGTTATAACCCGTTTAAAAGCCCTCTTTGATAGTTTATCTTAGGTGCTTATGCCTAGTGGAGAAGGTTTTTGATCCTTTCCCAAGCCTATGGTAATCTATTTGCTATGACAGGTAGTGAGAGATATTATCCGTTTTCATTTATGAGATTTATTTTGATGACACCTGAGAGATGTGAGTATCTAAACACTACTTGTGAGGTGCTAGTTTGTAATCTCCGTGCTTTTTATGACTAAAGTGGAACGACTATTTATTGTAATTACTTTTATATTAGCGTTAAATGACCCCTAACTTGTATTTTGATTAGAATAAAAGCGCATTTGCTTGAGGACAAGCAATTCTCAAGTGTAAGGGTATTTGAAGAAGCAAAAAGTGTACCGCTTTTAGGGGGTCATTTAAGCCCTAAATCGTATTTATTTGATCAAATATTGCCATAAATCGTTTCTTTTGTCATTTTAGGTACTTTGGAGAAGAAATCTGGAAAAGGGAGCATTTTGGACGTTTTTGGAGCATAAAAGTGAAGAAAACGACAAAGTATCAAAATCGGCTGGAAAAGTACCTTTGACGGCGTCAAGTATTGCTCTTGACGGCGTCATGGCTTGGCAAAAAAGGTGGATATGAAAAATACACATGATAAGCCAGAGAATTTTACAATGGAAAGTCTGACGGCGTCACCCTTTGAAGTGATCAAGGTCGTCACGGTTTAAGCTAAAGAGGGACGGCGTCAAGCCATATTCTGACGGCGTCAAGCTTTGATAAGCCAGAGCGGATTTTGGAGGTCTAAAGAGGGACGGCGTCAGGAAGGCCATCCGGGAACCCTAGACACGGCGAGGGTGACGGCGTCAAGATCTACAACGTGACGCCGTCAGCCCTTAAACTCTATATATAGTTTTGCAATTTTTTGTCATTAGTGTGCAATTTTGTGAGGAGAAACCCTAAGACGAATTTCTGCCATTTTTAAGGGTTTTCATACCCTTGGATCTCCCATGTTTAATTAAAGATAAGTATTGATTTAATCAATCAATATGTCTATGTGTTGTTTGATTATATCTTGTTCTTGTCTTTTGATTAACATGCTAGGCTAGATTTATCTTGTGTTTGCTTAGATCTAATGAAACCTAGCTATTGATTATTGGTTATTAGTGTGTTATTAATTGTATTGGATGATTGTTTATCGATGTTAGGCTTAAGAAAACTGGCTAACTTCCTATACGGTAACTTGCTTGAACGTCTTAAGAAACATGAACCAATGCGTACTAAGGTTTTTATGGTTGTATTTAATGCATGAGCGAATTCTAGTGATCCCATGTTAGGAGCTTCTTAGCCGGCTCGACATAGGAGTGAAGTAGGAGCTCATAGAGTTGGGGAAGTACGTACGCCACCCCACGATTGGTATTAAGGAATACACCCGTCATCCACGCAATTAATACACACTAATCAACCGGTAAAAGATAGTTAGGGAGTAAGGAAATCTAAGTAAACACATTTCTCTCCACATAAGTTTCACAGCCTTTTCATTTTCAGTCATTTTATTTTATTTGCATTTGTAGTTATTTGGTTTAGTTGACTAGCAACTAATTCCGCCCACTCCTTTAAAACCCGAGATTTTACTTGCTTTCATAAAAATAAAAAAATACAAAAAGAATCTTCTTTCACCCTTAGACCTATTAGAGTAGTTTTTCAATCCTAACGACACTATTCCCCAAGAGAACGATCAATCCCCCGGTACTTGCCACTTCACTATACTACATCGGTCAGGTACACTGCCTGGTGGGGATTACAAGCCTCTTGAGATCCCTCGAGAGGTAAAACCTGTTGTAAGGTCGCAAAACCACCCATCAAGCCCGGATTTTTTCTTTAATTCTTCAATCAGTTTAAGGAGGTTACTCAAAGAGAAGGCAAAGATTGAAGAGGAGATCAAGTCTACAATGAAAGAAGAGAGCTCTGCAACCGACTTACGTGCCTTGCCTCATAAAGAAAAGGACCCATGAAGTTTTACTTTACCTTGTTCAATTAATGACATATCTTTCAATAATGTATTAGCTGACTTAGGAGCTAGCGTTAGTGTTATGCCCCTTAAGACATTCACTACCCTAGGACTAGAAAAATTAGCACCAACTAAGCTGCTTATTGAATTGGCTGATAAAACGGTTAAAACGACCTGAAGGGGTTGCTGAAAATGTGCTAGTTAAGATTGAGAAGTTTGTTTTCCCGTAGACTTTGTTATATTAGATATGCCCGAGGATGTTAAGATTCCTTTAATCCTTGGAAGACCTTTCTTGTCTACCGCCCATGCTAAGATTAATATGTTTAAAAGAAAAATCTCATTAAAGGTAGGGAACAATAAACTAGTCTATAAGTGCCAAAATCCTGCTAAGGGCATAATTAGAGGGTCTATGTGCTAGGATTAAGAGAACGTATGGACCTCGATCTAGAAGCTAGGTTTATGGGAGAAAACCTTGGTAAATAATGAATCACTTGAGACCTATAGTGGAGACTACATTGAATTAAATGATCTTAATTTACCAATAGGAATCAATGATCAATTTATGAAGGATTTTGAACCCGAAATTGAAGAAGGGGAAATTATGGATGTACCTAGAATCAATATGATCAACACTAAGAATTATGATGAATTTGAAGGATATCCTAGTTTCTGTGATTATGGTAGAAAGATCCATGTAGATTGTGCTTATAATTTACAATTTCTTTGCATGATAGGATTTAAACAGGTTAGTGCCAACTTTTTTCCTATTTTACCAATTAATGTAATGTCAAAAGATTTCTATAATTCTATAATGAAAAACAAAATTGAGTATAGAGGGAAAAACGTAGTTGGAATATTCATGAATGTACCTATTTTTGTCGGGAATTTAACTATTGTTACAGATTTCACCGTGGTGGAAAACATGGATACTTATCGTGATGTTGAGATGGGTGACGTGATCGTTGGGAAACCATTTTGTAAGGAGATCGAAATTAACGCTAAAAGATTTGAAGAAAAGATCACCTTTCAAAGTGGAAGCAACGTTATCACTTACATGATGCCTCGTGCTCACCCAAGGTTTAAACATGCCCTAACAAATTTGTTACAAATTTACACCATTTCTCTTTGTAGATGAAAATGACGCTGAGGAAGGGATCGAGTATCCGTACCAAAAGATGAAAGGATTCTACAAAGGTGTACTTGAATTGGGGCCGGAATATGTTCGTGACGAAGTAATTCGCAACTACATCGTGCACGGACATGTGGGGATCAATAGAACGTAATAAGGAGCTGAACGTGAGTCTAACTTGAAGACTCTGGAATAAAGACAAATGCTGACCGGGAGACAACTTGAAGAATTTTTTTTTTTACTTTTTTGTTCTGTGTCGAGTCTGTCAGACCTGCAGAAGATGTGGCGCATCTCCATCATAAGATGCGACGCATCACCTGCACTGGTCATATCTTATTTCATTTTCTGCATTTTTATTTTTGACTTTAAAACTTTCTGTCAGTTTATTTAATGCGGCGCATCCCTGGTTAAGGATGCGACGCATCTTTTATTCTGATTCGTATTTATTCCAGGCTCGATACGGCGTATCTTCTTCCATAAGATACGGCGTATCGACTGACCTGATAATTTACAGTTTAATTTTTTAGGTTTTTTTTACTAACTACTAATGTATTATGCAAGTTTGAACCTTCTTAACTCAGGTGTGTTAAAGTCTAAATGGTATTATAGATTCCTGCATTTTTGTGGATACATCATTTATGAAACTTAAACGTTCTCATCCACAAGAAAGTTGATTTTTGCTCTTATACGAATAATGGAGGATCATACCGAGCAAATCTCAGGGGAGTTTTTCTGTTCTAATTCTTTTATTTTCCAGTTTTTAACCTTTGAGACAAACAACGAGGACGTTGTTTAACTTAAGTGGGGGGATGGAGAATTAGAACACTTACTTGTCCTAAACTTTTTCAAAATATGCTTAAAATGCGCTTAATATATCAAAATTTAAAATTTTTTTTAGCATGTTTTTGTTTAAAGTCTAAATTACATAACCGCACACATAACTCTATTCTTTCAAAAATATTAAAACTTTAGTGTGCCGGTGACTTGTAAACTTTAGAACTTGGCTTGTATACTATTCGAGACCACCATAATGAGTATTATCTACATAATTGGAGTGACTTGTCTAAATTGGTAAATTTCTAGGATTACACCCAAATAGCCTTTATATGTTATGTGATATTAACTAACTACACTGTTTAGTTAACCCCCGTATAAACCCTTTGTTTACTCTCACTTTTAGAGTAAGATACCCCTAGAAAAACCCTCAGAGCCATTCCTTTCGTTTCTTACACCTTTGTTATAATGTTTCGATACACCCTTACTGATGACATCAAATAACGACATATTATTAGCATCATTTATCCTATATTATTGACTTGTTTTATATCACTTTATATGAGAATTGATACTTAATCGTTTACTTTTGTAATTCTCAGTTATAAACAAGCATTAGGTGAAAGTTAATGATTTCGGACGGAAATTGGAGCAAAATGAATCAAGTTGGAAAAGTCTACTGAACTGAAGGAAGATGCGCCGTATCATTCTTTATAGATACGTCGTACATAAAGACTTAGACGAATCTGAGACCATTGCTGACTTTAAAGAATGCGCCGCATGTAATTATATCATGCGCCGCATATGAAACTTTGGTCAACGAAGAAGATCAAGCTTGTTCTACTCCAGATACGCCGCATTATACTTCTAACATACGGCGTATCACTATCAAGACTTCACCAGAAACAATCCAAGATACTGAAGAAGATACGCCGCATCTAAAGGCGGTGTACGAATATTCTGGAATATAATAATCTTGGACCCCACGCGAAGTTACCCTCATACGCCGCATCGGACCAATCCGATGCGCCGTATTGGCCATATACAATCCTTACCGAGACATCAAGTGAAGATTAGAAGCTTAAGGAAGAAGTCAAAGATTACAAGTCGACACTAGAAGATGCTTCACTATTTTGGTCATAAAATCTTCATCCGGGCTCCGTTTTAGTTGATTCAAGCGGCCACGCGAAGAGAAAAAGAAAATCTATCTGATTCTGAAGGAGATGCGGCGCATAGGGCTTTTAGATGCGCCGTATCGGGGGT